>JAOANK020114284.1:0-18143 GCA_026257165.2 Telfairia occidentalis
AGGATAAGACACTCAAACTCATCTTGTCACTTCCATCTTCTTATGAATACATGAAGCTGATCTTGATGTATAGAAAAGAGACTTTAGATTTTGCTGAGGTTACTAGTAAACTTTTATCAAAGGAAAGAAGGCTGAAGAGTGAAAGACGTACTTCATAGGAAGATTCAACACTAATAGTGAGCAATTAGAAGAAGAAGAAAGACTCTATAAAGAAGCAAGGTTGCTGGGAACGCGGACGGTTTGGGCACACAAAAAGATATTGTCCTAACAGAGCATGTTCGTCAAATGGCTCTAGGTCGGATGCTGGCGGTGTCGCTCTCATAAGAGGAGACAA
Source organism: Telfairia occidentalis (assembly GCA_026257165.2). Taxonomy (NCBI): domain Eukaryota; kingdom Viridiplantae; phylum Streptophyta; class Magnoliopsida; order Cucurbitales; family Cucurbitaceae; genus Telfairia; species Telfairia occidentalis. Next base: position 335 of record JAOANK020114284.1, read on the forward strand.
TGACTTCCTCTGAAGAAAGACTGAAATCATCCTCATGGTATGTCTGTTTTACCATGATAGAGGATATGATGTTAATGGTTTCACAAGATTGCACACAGGCATTGGCTTGGCGGTTATACAAGGTGTGTGTGGTGGAAGTTATGTCGATGGCTGAAGAACTTCCAAGTGAGTCAAGTAGGTGGAAGTTGCACCATGAATTTCAATAAGAATTATCGACACGTGATGAAGAAGAAAAATCTTGGAAATGTGTTCCAAGTGGGTCTACTTTTTATGGTGGACTAGGTTATAATTCTCTAAGTTGAGAATTATGATTGTCGACAACGAAGACAGCAGAAGTTGTGAGCTTTTCAAATATCTTGTCAAGGTAGAATTTGTTGGGGTTTTTTTGGCAAAATATTAGAAGAGTGAAAATCTCACATCAGAAAGAATAAATGAAGTGATAGATTCCAAACACTATATAAGAGGCTCATAGGCTTTAGTTTTAACCATCCTAGTTAGAAACACTTTAAGTGGTGTACTAGCTCTAGTTAAATTCTTTTCTTATATTCTGTTCTTTGAGAGTGAGGAGAAGGATGTGAGTAGTAGAAAGCTATGAGAGAGTGTTTTTGCAATTAGGGTCGGAGAGAGAAATTCTATGTGATTGTAAAAATTTTTCGCATAGTGGAGTTTCTTTCTAGTGGGTCGTGGTTTTTCTCTAGTTCCGGCGTTTTACACGTAAATTATTGTGTTCAGTGCTTCTTTTAAATTTCTCTGTTATTTTTCTGCTTATTCCCGATAGAAGTGAGAGATTTTTCCCAACAAGAGCCCTACATACCAAGTTCGAAGGTTTTTTTAGAGTTGTTTGATCGAAAATATGTCGTTCTTGAAGGTTCAAGATTTAGTTCTCGAACATGGTTGCTAGGTTTGAGGTTGAAAGATTGGATGGGAAGGGTGACTTCACGCTGTGGAGAAAGAAGATAAAGGCTCTCCTTATTCAACAGAAGGCAGCCAAGGTGTTGGTTCCTGATACAATCCCAGCATCTATGACAGAAACTAAAATTGCAGAAATAAATGATGTAGCATACAATATGATCATTCTTTATCTTGCAGATGACATACTAAGGCAAGTGATAGGAGAAAGGCCTGCAATAAAAGTCTGGAGGAAACTTGAGAAAATGTTTATAGGAAAATCATTGTCGAACAAGATATTGATCAAAGAACAATTCTTTGGCTTCTAGATGAATTCATCAAAGACATTAGAAGAAAACCTAGATGACTTCTCTAAAATCTCCATGGACATCAAGAGTCTTGAAGAGAAGATTAACCTAGAGAATCATGCTATCATATTATTGAATTCCTTGCCAGAATCCTTCAAGGATGTGAAGTCTGCCATTAAATATGGCAAGGACAGTTTGACTCTTGAGATAGTTCTTGATGCCTTGAGATCAAAGGATATAGAACTCAAGCAAGAAAAGAAAGACAGTGAATCTTTATTCACAATAGGAAGAACAGACGAAAATAAGCAATCTCATTCTCGAAACAACACAAATAAATAAAGATCCAAATCAAGACAAAGAAGAGAAACTCGAAGGTGCTTATAATATTATGAAGAGGGACATATCAAACATTTTTACTATAAGCTGAAAGAAGAAAACAAAAGAGGAACAAAGGACAAAAATGAGAATGATGAGAAAGCTAACTTATCATAAGGATACGAGTCAGATGATGTTCTCACTGTTTCAGGGAGAATGAACTCTGAAAGCTGGATCTTGGACTCTGGTTGAGTTCCACATGACCCCTTATAGACAATATTTCACAAAAATTGAAAAAATAACTGGAAAGAAAGTAATCATGGGAGATAACCATGAATGTGAGGTAATGAGGATTGGGTCTATTCACATTAGACTCCACAATAGAATAGAGAAAACTCTCACTAAGGTAAGGTATGTCCCCAAACTCAAACAAAACTTGATATCCTTGGGCATGTTAGATAAAGAAGGATATTCCTACAAGTCTGTTAATGGTACATTAACAGTTTCAAAAGGATCTATAATTGTTCTAAAGGGGAAATTTGTAGATGAGCTATATATACTTCAAGGTGAAACTAGCAATGGTAATGAAGCACATGTGGTTGATGGAAAACTACCAAATATGACAGAAACATGGCATAGAAGGTTAAGCTATATTTCTGAGAGGGAACTCAATGAGCTTGACAAACAAGAGTTGTTAGGAAATGTCAAACTCAGATCCTTAGATTAGTGTGAACACTGGGGAAAGCCACTAGTGTGAAGTTTGCAAATGCGACAGACTCCACTCAAGGAAAATTAAACTACATACATATAGATTTGTGGGGGCCTGCATCAGTGGAGTCTCCTGGTGGCTCAAAATATTTTCTATCAATAGTCGATGACTTCCCAAGGAAGGTATGAATCTACATCCTGAAGCCTAAAAGTGACTCCCTTCAAAACTTCAAAGAATGACTTAGATAAGTGCAAAATCAAACAGATAAAAAGGTAAAGAAAATAAGAACGGATAATGGCTTGGAGTTCTTAAGCCATGAGTTCACTACCATGTGCAAAGAGCAAGAAATCTCAAGAAACCTGACAGTTAGACACACGCCCCAACAGAATGGTTTTGCAGAAAGAATGAATTGGGCTATTATGGAAAGAGTAAATGTTGTCCTCAGCTAGTCTACCAAAACAGTTTTGGAGTGAGGCAGCTACAACGACATGCTATCTCATCAATAAAAGCCCATCAACAACATTGGAATGAAAACTCCTTAGGAGATTTGGACTGAACATCCCCCAAAGCTGAACCACCTCAGAACCTTTGGGTGTGCAGCATATGCACACATAAATCAGTGTAAGCTGAATCTTAAGGCTCTTAACTGTATATTTCTTGGTTACCCTGCTGGAATTAAAGGTTACAAGTTGTGGTTGCTGGAACCAGGACATTCTAAATGCATGATTGGTAGGGATGTAGTTTTAATGAAACTACCTTGTTGAGAGAAATATAGCATCTAAATCCCCTTCAACAGACAGCACTGGGAAGGGAGATACTCAAATTGAGGTGGAGCTCAACATGTCACAGAACACTAGTGAAGTTCATAATAAAGTTCCTTAACAGCAGACAGAACCATAGAATCAAGTAGGGGAATTGTCTAATAGTCTGCAGAATTATAGACTTGCAAGGGACAGAGAGCGCAAGATCATTAGACCATCAGCAAGGTATTCAAATGATGACCTTGTCTCTTTTGCTCTAACCATTGCATCTGAACTATTTGATATAGAGCCTCAATCCTATGATGAATCCCTGACATCAAAGAATAGTAAGAAATGGAGAGAAGCTATGATTGATGAGATGAACTCCCTCTACAAAAATACCGCTTGCGAGTTAGTGAAATGACCAGAAAAAATAGAAGCCAACTGATTGTAAGTGGATGTTTAAGAAAAAACAAGCAATTGAAGGGGTTGAAATGCTAAGATATAAGGCAAGACTAGTAGTTGATTTTAATGAAGTATTCTCCCCAGTTGTACGCTACACTTCAATTCGGGTCCTACTCTCCCTAGTTGTTACACATGATATGGAATTAGAACAGATGGACGTGAAAACAACGTTTCTTCACGGTGACTTAGAAGAAACCATATATATGAATCAGCCCTAAGGATTCATAAGACAAAATGATGAAGGGAAAGTCTCTCTCCTAAAAAAGTCCTTACATGAATTTAAACAATCTCCTCGCCAATGGTACTTGAAGTTTGATAATTTTGTCACTGAGCAAGGCTTTGTCAGAAGCTCTTTCGATAGCTGTGTGTACTTCAAAGAGGTAATTGATTCAAACTTCCTATACCTTTTACTGTATGTCAATGACATACTAATAGCTTGCAAGGAATACCATGAAATACTTAAGTTGAAAGAGAAACTAAATAGGGACAGATTTGGGGTGTGCAAAGAACATATTGGGAATCGATGTAAAGAGAGACAGATGCAACAATAGGCTCACTCTTACCCAAAGAGATCGATTACATTACAAAACTACCAGACAGATTTGGAATGGCTACAGCAAAACCAGTCAACCTACCTCTCTCGCTTAGCATTTTAAATTGTCAAAAGAGCAGTATCCCAAGTCTGAATCTGAAAAGAAGGAGATGGAAGATATTTCATACTCCACTGCAGTCGGGTCTCTAATGTACTTGATGGTGTGCACGAGACTAGACCTAGCCCACGCTCTAAGAATTGCAAGTAGATTTATGGGTTATTTAGGACAACCCCATTAGAATGCAATTAAATGGACACTTAGGTATCTAGGAGGAACTAGTGATCATGGCCTAGTTTATGATAAGAGACAAAATTCAGATTAAACATTAATTCGCTACGTAGATGCAGGCTATGCAACTGATTTGGACAAAATAGGCCAACCTCAGAGAACGTGTTTACTCTAAATGGAAACCAAGTTAGTTGGAAGTCATCCCTATAGACTATAGTGGCGTTGATCATTAACTGATGGAAGCAAGCACATATCATTAACCGATGGATTGAAGGAAGCAAGAAGGCTTACATCGGAGATGTCTGGAGAAAATCTCAAAAGTAAATTGAAATGTGACAGTCAAAGTGCGGTGCTCCTATCTAAAAATCAGATGTTTGACATCAGGTTACACTTTATAAGAGATGCCTTAATGCAAGATGAATATGAGCTGATAAAGGTTTCTATCGAAGAAAATGGAGCAAATATGTTCACAAAAGCAGTGAATCGATCAAAGCTGGAGTTCTGTATGAAACTCCTACATATTGAAAATGGCTAAAGGATAATTGAGCCCACCAAGATGAACTTACAGTCTTTGAAATTGAATCTTCTATAGTCCCAAGGTGGAGATTTGTTGTAAATTTTGGGACTTTGAAGCTCCAACAGTTTTTCAGCCCTCTGTTCTGCAACGGTATTAACAACCTCTTGTTAGGTTGTTGGCCTTCACCTCTCCATCACTTGTATCTTTTTCTTTAAATAGTGTGTTCTGTATAATTGAAAAAGGTAAGAGAGTGAATTAGAGTGTGAGAGAGATTTATGTGAAGAAAATTTTATAACAGAGAGAGGCAGTGTCTATAGTGATCTTAATTAAATATAGGGCTGTAATTTCTGTAGAGATAAGAAAGTAATAGGGACAATGAGATATGTTCCTCCATGGATGTAGACCGCAAGGTTGAACCACGTAAACAGCTATGCGTGATTCTTCTTCTCCTTCCTTGATTAATTCTTCTCTTTTTGAGTTCAAGATAGTCATTTGTAGGCTTTGAAATAACATAGTGATTAAATTCAAACTTGTAATATTTTTCTCAACTAGGTGATGTCCAACTAGAACACTTTTATCATTCTTTCATCTCTTGGTTTAGAAAAATAAAAAAAAAGGTTGAAGCCAAGCTTAGAATCTAGACACTGACATGACAGAAATTGTACTCTAAAATTTTAGGGAGAGACTCACTGCATTCTGTCCAAACAAGCTCGTGTGGTTCCATTGAACACTCGTAACAAGGCCATCAATGCTTAGAATCCAATTGTCTAGAGTGTTCTCATGACATTTGAATGCCTCGAGCCAAATAAAGAAGAAAAGGCATTGGAAGTTCATCTGATTTGTAAAACATCTTCGCCGACCAATTGGACAATTATAACGTCTTCATCTTTGTAATAACAGTGAGTTGAATGGTCGCTTTTTCAGATAGTATAACAATTCACAAACCCTAAAACCCAAATTCAAATCAAGATCCAAACTGCCAAAACAATAGAAAATGCTTTAAAGTTCATCAATTCATGAACATCAACTTGTTGTAAATGCTAAATAAGGACCCCAAACCAGGCACCAAGCAAAGTTTGATATGTTCGGGGTTAAATTTTGATAATATTGTAAGTTTAATGGTTTAATTTTTACAATTAAAGTTCAAGGGTGCAATTTTACCATTTTTTAAGTTTAAGGGTTTAAGTTTTACAATCAAAAGTCAAAGGGTGCAATTTTACCATTTCTAAGTTTAAAGGTTTAAGTTTTACGATCAAAAGTCAAAGGGTGCAATTTTTACAATCTTATAAGTTCAAAGATTTAATTTTTACAATAAAATATTTGTGAGTACAATTGCAACAAGCACAATACTTCAGAGGTAGTTTGTGGCATTTGCCCGAAAAAGAACAAAAAATGAAGCGAATCTCCATAAACTGTTTTCAATGATTATAGATCAAGCAATCGATTCGGTGGGTGATCCCTTGCACTATAATTGTTCAATGGAAGGCATCTTAAGAGGTGTCTTTTTTCTTTCTAAGTTGCCATCATTATTTACAACACAAACTAAAAAGAGGGAAAATGATTTCATATTAGCTGTTATGCATCTTAATTGATTTTTCTAATAATATTATGTATGAATGGCTGTAATTTGCTGCATATATTTTCAAAATTCACAACTTTACGGGCAAAGCTATAAATTACAAATTAAAGCTAGGAAAGAAAACAGATCAGAAACTTATTCAAAGTTCAAAAGCAGAGGCATTGACTCCCTAACTAAAATTGCAGCCCCACTCGCATTGGTTGCTGCTGCCATCCTGATCCTAATTCCTACCTCACAAAGGAGACTTCCATTAGGATTTCCGTAGAGAAAAGAAAAGAAACTTGTACCTAAATGGTATCAAAATCAACCATCTCGGTTAACCGGTATCATTTTCGAACCATTTTGATCAACCGATCCGTCCCGACCGCAACAAGAACCGGCATGGTGTGAGTAATCAAGCTGGAGGTATAAACATGTCTGAAAATTTCCTGAGATCCCATGAGTGCAGGTTTTGGGTGAAGATCACAGCACTCACAGCCATTACAGCTGAGACAAACACCACATCCTTCACACACCGATGGCTTCGCGAAAAATGGTTCAAGATCGCTTTGCAGTACTCGTCTGCTTCTTTTATCAATGCGTGATTCGAACTGTCTTCTCCTTTTGCCAATTCCCTCTCATTCTAAATGAATAACTCACGTTACACATACTTTTAAAGAAACTGCATTGGTCCAAAGTACACTATACTATGAAGCTTAATACCTTCTGTCTGAAGCTCTGCAATGTTTCCCTTAAATGGTCAACAGTGGATCTGTGAGAGAAATGAACCTTCCATTCATCACTAAGCTTTCTAAGAACAACTGCACTAGCTTTGAGACTATCAAGATAAACTGCATCCTGTATCGGAACCAAATAAGGCAAATTACAATTCTAACTCTGTAATTCAAGGAGCACATGTATTTTAGAGGGAAAAGGAGATTCCTCACCCATTGTTTGTAACATTCAGGGTTTTGTGTCAAACACCAGACAATAATGTCACTTGTTTCCTTTGACAAATCGGGAATACCTACAATGTTTTTTAAACAACAACCTCAAACGTGATCGATCAGTTTTTTACTTCACAGCAAGCAAGATGAAATCCATCTTAACATAAAAAATACCTTCCCCAACAGCTTTGATGGAAAAGCTAAATATCTGTTGGGTTGTTAGTTTCATTGTCTTGCTTCCAGGAGAACCAGCTAGAGCAATTTCTTTCAAAATAGGGTAAACAGCTTCAAACCTCTCGGTTGCCTGAGCATACATCAATAAAGACTTAGAGTGACTTTAGAACGACTTTTAGAAAGGTTGAAAAGTGTTTATACATTTTCAAAATTTGCATAGAGTTCAATTAGATAATAAAAAACGATTTTGAGATTTTGAGTGATTTTAAGTGAAGAACTTAGCTAGTGTTTCTTCCAAAAGTGCTCATCCCAAACTCACTCTTTTAACACTTTTCTCATTTGGCAAGAAAGACAAACTCCAGCAGAAATAAATCACAAGGACAATAGAATAAATGCTTCGTGAAAATATCCACCTTAACCCTGTTTGCAGGGGCTGGAAACGTAGCTCTCATTAACAACTCAAGAGCTGATGGAGGCACAATGTGCTCCCCTTTTCTGACGGCACCATTCAGAAGAATTTGACGAGCTTTAGGGGAACCAATGATTCTATGTTCCACCATTAAAGAGAGAAAAACAAAAAACTAATGAGAAAAAAAAAGTATATATCAAGCTATAGGATATCAACTTAGACAATTTCAAACCTCTCAACTAGCTGTAAGATCAAATCCCTCGATTGAGGATTATTGCTTGACTTGTTTCCTAGCAATGGCAAGAGAAGATGCATACACATGTACAGCCCCACAACCAAATCACCTACAGAGGCCTATATATACATATAAAAAGGGAGAATGGATAAAACTCAAAGATACATATGTAACATACAAAAGAACTTAAAACGTATATGGACCTGAGCAATCAACCAGAATGCAACTAGCAACTTATCCCGCCCCTGATATTTTGGGGTTTCCTTCATCAAAGGCAGTAGCCCGAGCGCAATTTCGGGTTTTCGTTGCAGTACCATTGCTAAAACTGTAAATATAGCAACCTGAAAGAAAAGTTGTCTTATCAAATCTGCACCTTTAAATTGAATATATACTCATAGGTGATATGTATCTGGACGACGGACCATCATATTCAGTTAATTCTAGTATAACAAAGGGACTTCTCTTACAAGCATAAAATTATTAACTTATTCAAACCCCAAACCAACAATTTGAGGACTTGATCATTTTTTTATCCCTTCTAATAGCAAGGACTACGGATGTTTTGTTTCATAAAAACTTTTATGCCTGAGCATGCTGGAGATGAAGTCTTTTCAGTATTTCCATAACAAAGGCACTGTTAAAACCTTGGCATTGATCTTTAACAATTGTATGTAGTTATTTCCTGCCAAAACTCCTCAAAAGGACATCATATAACCATATGGGCCTTTGTGATTTTTCATTTTTCTGTGCCTTGAAAATCCCTATCAATTTCTTCCCCAAATGGAAGAGGATAAGAGATATGCACAAGACAAGCAACAAGTACCCACCGATAAAAATGTTACACATCAGTTAATATACGCTTTGGATGCTTTCAATCAAATATTTTCCATCTATAAAGTGTTTAGTACGCAAAACTCTTTTTGACTTCTGGGGGGTCTCTGCCTTACAAATATAAATGGAGAATTTGACAGAAAGTTACCTGAGACTTTGCAGGGGCTTGTTGGGATACCTTTTTGGATCCCTTTGTAGCCACTTGATGGATTGCAAGGTCAGCAAGAATGCTATCCAATAACCACAGAACAAAAGACTGTAGTGCTTCTGATGATCGCTGCCCAATCCAGTCAACTGATTTCTTGTAGACATCGTGCGGTATATGATTGAGTGGGATCTACCACAAAGTAATATAGACATATTAGTGATAAAAAGGTAAAACCAACACATATAAGCAGTTCAAAATACAGAAAAAGTAGTAGGAATGAAGGTGTAGAATAACACAATACAATATCAAAAGTGGTTCCACTTTAATAATTCATCTTTTCATTGATATTTCCACAATGACATGATATTAGACCTTAACCCTCGAGGGTTCTTTAAATTTCATCCAAAAAGCTTCATACAATAATGTCGTCCTTACTTATAAATTATGAATTTTCCTTTTTTCAAGTCAATTTGAGACATTGTATGCATTCCCAAGAGGCCTAATAAACAAATTCTTGTCAGCTAATTCTCCATGACTTCGTGACTTGTAAAGGTAATAAGTATTCTTCTCTGAAACCTACATGCTGTCTACTTTTCAAATGAAATTGAAACACCCATTGGTTGGAGCTACCCAATAACTCAAACCCCTTCATAGCTACTCATTTTCATTGAGAAATCTAATAGTCCTAACATGAAGATTATGTAATAGAGGCTAGTCACGTATCTTCTCCTATCATTTGATCTTAAAAGGAATATTCTTCTCTCAAGTTTTGTCAAAGTCAATTTCCACACTCAACTTGTAAATATCATAAGCAATTTGCTTCTCCAAGTCAGTGTTAGTCCGATTGAACAGACAAATAATAAACAGATTCTCACTTTATTCGTGAAGTCAGTTCCTTTCATAATGATGATCATTTTCTTTTAAATGTATAACCTGGGATTCGAATATTTTGTTTTTTAGTATATATTAAAGCTAAAATGAATGTCATATTTTATTAAAAATAAGATAATTTCGAAGAACAAAAATAATAAGAAAATAAATTAAAATACAATTATTCTGTTTTTTTAAATGCATAGAATTTATATAATAAATTATAGAGCTTATTCTAATTTTTAAAGAAACATTGGCAGTTTTAACTCTTTTTTAAAAATTTAAAATCAAAATTTGACGTAATTACATCATTATATAAATAATTTAAGCTGAATTTTCTTTTGTTCAACTATATGTTGAAGCAACTTTTGATTTTTTTTTTTAAGGAAGTTACAATATTTTAACTAGTTAAACTATGTTCCAACTGAAAAGGGGTTGTTTTTAAGAAAGCTGAATTTTTTTTCACAAGAGAGGCTGGAAATGGATTTAACTAAACTTGAGAGTGGATTGTTCTTTTAAAATAAAATATTACAAATATGGATATGTCAAATTATAGGTTTAAATCTGATTTTGATCTCTAACTTTCAAGTTTGTTTTATTTTGGTTTATAAATTTTTAATATGTCTATTTTATTACTTGGGTTTTCAGATTTAGTTCATATTGGTGCATAAACTTTTAAATTATTTATTTTAATCCTTGAAATTATAAAAATAATGATTTTAGTACTTGGTACATAATTTTGTCATCTAATATTTAATTTGTCCGATGCTCGTCTTCATCTTATGTGCTTAAATACATGCTCACATTAAAATAAAAATAGAGACCAAAATAAATTTTTTTAAAATTCAGAAACTAAAATGAACATTTTAAAAATTGAGGATCTAAGATGGAACAAACTTAAAATCTCATGGACCAAAATTAAAATTTTGAAAGTTTAAGAACCAAAATAGAACAAACTTGAAGATTTGACCAAAATAGGATTTAAACCCAAATTATAAAAAGAAATTATTAATACTTCACCCTGATTAAGGCATATCGTTGACTGAATTGAGCAATTATAGAAAAAAAAATGACAATGAGTGGGAGTCCAAAATATGTAGACGAACCAATGTGCAACCTAACGCATTGAGAGTGGATTGGTTTTGTAGACTAAAAGAAGGAAAATTTGAAATTTAGCCTACCAGATCCCTTAAATCTTTTTTATTATCTCCATCAATGTTATTTTAATGCTATAAATAATTAAAAAATGAGAACTCGTGATTTGAACCATAACTTACATCAACCATCTTTGTAACGGTGGACTCCTTGAGTATCTTTAACCACTGAAATTGCGCCCTTAAAACAGATGCAAACGCTCCACCAAAGTAATCACCAAAACGCATCAACTGTATATCTTGCTGCCGTTCATATGAACCCTAACAATTCTTTTTTTTAAATTCATTATCCGGAAATTGATTGAACACCAAAAACGAAAAAAATCAAAGAACTCAACTAACCGTAATCTCAATAAGAAACGCATTGAGATCATCCACCCTGATTTTCGCTGCAGCCTCCGCCACCGTTACCTTTGGCTTCTTCGGCTTCTTATACTTGACCTTCTTCATCTCTCCCCCGCCATTTTCAGGCGCAGCGCCAGAATAACCCTCTGCATCTGAGTCACCGTCATCGGAATGCCGCTTCGATCCGCTGCCGGACTCTACAACAACCACTGCAGACATTTGAGATTCCGCGGTCCGCCGGTGACGCCGCTCCTCGGCGTGGAGCTCAATAGACCGAAACACATCGTCATCGGCGGCGGCGCCAGTAGAACCGTTTGCATTCGTACGGAGAGTTTCGAGATCGGAAGCTTTGTTTGAAATCTGTTTGGAGTGCTGCTTCCTATTCCGCTTATACGATACCTGTTGCCACTCAAGATCCTTGCTGGTTCCAATAACGATGCCCTCTTCTCTGAGAATTGATTCGATTGCCGCAGAGTTTTCGTCCATTGGCCAACGCGCCTTCTTCTACCAACGAAAACGAGAATGAAAGAGAATCGAAAAGGATAAAGAGAACAAAATTCGAATCAATTTCTTATCCTTCACTGAAAAGTGAAAACACGAACAGTGTGTCTTCGCGTCGGGCTGCGAGGTTGTTGTTTCGTTGACGTCAACGGCAGAGAGAGAAATGGAAGTGTTTAAAGCGACAGAACTTTGTATGAAAATTGAAAAGCACGCGTCGGAAAAATTAATGGTGAAATTTGGTCGATTTTTCGCTTATTTTATTTTCGAAATAACAAAAATAGGATTTGTGTTTATTAAATGTCGCCATATCGGGTGAAGGGATTCCAAATTCAACCCAATAAAAGAAAAGTTGGCATTCTTCGCGAAACTCAGCCGAATAAAATTAATTAGACGTATCTTTTCCACGATAAAAGATTGTGAATTTAAATTCTTATTCTACGTGTTTTAAAAAAAGTTTCATTCTTGGTGTCCATCTCCATTAGTTTATGAATTGGACTAATGTCTATCCCTTAAAAATTTTAAAATGAACACTTTTAATTTTTGTAGTTTAAAAAATAATTTTAAATAATCTTTGAATTAAATTGACCATCATGTGACTAGCGAAAAGTGAAGTGGAAATTTTCAAATTAAGTGTCAATTTTGTTATTTTGTTATTTTTATATTATTTTTAATTTAGGTGGCATTTTTTTTAATTATCTTTCTCTCTTTTAGTTCCGGACCAAAAACCCAACCTCCATTTGAGATGCTCCAGCAATGCTTGGAGGGGGAGGTGGTGACGGTGAGGGAAGCCAGTGAGTCGACGGTAGCAGTAGCCATGAGAAGGGCAATGGCGTGGCGAGTAGCTGAAGAAGAAGGGATTGGAGAAAGCGCCGATTGAGAATAACACAGCGCAAATTGAGAAGAAAAATGGACACCATTGATATGAGATAATACAATCACATGGTTTAAAATCATGAAAAATTAGAGCAACATGAAGAAGGAAAAACAAAATCCTCCCTCTCGAATATTTACATGATGAGGATTGTTGGGATGAAACACCACCATAACACCTGGGTCATTAGGGAAAAGCCACGTGTCACGAAGGGAAACGTGGTCCTACCTCGGATGACCTCGTACGAGGTGAGAGGTTAGAAGCAATGACCTCAGCTCGGTGAGAAGAGAGTGCCCTGAGAATAACATCGCGCCCAGAAAGGGCGCCGGATGAAGCGCAGTCAAGAGAGAATCTCACTTCAAATTTGACCGTCGTCTGCCATGATGGCGGAGGACGAGGGAGATTACTTCCCCAAACTACTCCTTCGTTCTACTATAAATCCCAGACGCCAATGAAGATGAAAGGTACGCACAAAATACTGTGAACAATACTCTATTCTCTATAATTACCTATTGACTTGAGCGTCAAAGTGTGGTCATCACCACTTCCTTCCTCACCTCGTCTCTTCTAGTAGATCTGATGTAACATCCTAAGATTGTACATAAATATTATAGAAAATTTCATGTTGAATTTTAATTTTAAGGTTCTACATGAGATTTAATTTTTCAAGTCTAAATTTAAGACATTAAAATTGGCCAATAAATCTTATTGACTATTAAATAAAATTAACAAACAAGACAATTAAATAAATACCTAAACAATGAAATATCTAAGAAATAAAATAATAATAATTATAACATATGTTTTTAACAAGAAACATCTAGAAAGTTGGAGAATATATGATTTTAACAAAAAGATCTAAAAAGTTGGGGAATATATGATTTTAACAAGAAAAATCTCGAAAGTTGGAGAATATATGATTTTTAACAAGAAAGATCTTGAAAGTTGGAGAGTATATGACTTTAACAAGAAAGATATAGAAAGTTGGAGAATATATGATTTTAACAAGAAAAATCTAGAAAGTTGGAGAGAAAGGAAGGATGGTGGATTTCTCTTGTAAATAGGGGATAAATGATTCATTTTGGGCTCAAAACTAGGAAGTCAACTAGGAAGTCTCTCCTCTACTCTGGGCACAAATAAATTTTTTTTTTCCTTTTTCCTTCTCTCTCTGGTTTAACATTTAAGAAAGTTTTTATAAAACTTCAATTATATAGTTATGAAAGATAAAATCAATTAACAATATAAAGTTTCTTTATAGATTACAAACATCAAATAAAGATTAACAACGTAACCAAGTTTGAAGTTTCTTTACTACAACTTCTATTCTTCTTCTTCTTCTTCTTATTATTATTATTATCATCATTATTATTATTATTATCATCATCATTCTACTACTACTACTATTATTATTATTATACTTCCACTATTATACTACTATTGCTGCTGCTATTATACTACTACTACTACTATAATTATTATCATTATCATTATTACTATTATAATTATTATACTAAAATTATTACTATTATTATTATTCTAATATTGTTATTATTATTATTATCATCATCATCATCGTTAAAGAATTAAACGTATTTATACTAATACTCTCAAGATTTAATAATTATAATTCTGTAAATAAGTTCATTACATTCCTTAATACAATAATCTTAAAACTAATCATAAGCGCTCTTCATGGAATTCATAGGATGAAACCATAGGAAATAATTAGGAATAAATAGGATCACGATCGAGGTAAATAACTGATCTCACTCTCTCTTTAAGTAGATTATATGGTAGTTTGTCTTTGTTATGTTGCATTACATGTTAAAACACGTTTATTTATAAGGGGCCCCATACATTATGTATGTTCATGATCATGTCCAGATCAAGTTATTTTTAGGTATAGGCTACGCTTCCAAGGCTAGCAGGGTATGTATGGTTGCACCCCTTTAGACCCAACCATACGTTATGCTTATGTTAGGGGCTAGTAGGGTATGTATGGTTGCACCACTCTAATCCCATCTTACGTTTATGTTAACGGTTGATGTCGGATGTGACTCTGGCTCTACTGATTGCATGCCACTACTAATCATCAGATGAGTTAGTTTCGCTTAAGTTCACATCTTCCTATCAGGGCAGTGGAAATCATGTTGGAAGTGTAACCAATTACCTCACGTTATGATAAGTTCATGTTTTGGGTCCCAATCATATGTTTTTATGACATGTTGGATGTGACTATGCATTTGGGCACTACCTTAAGTGAGAGCTACTTGCTGGGTATATCATATACTCATCCTATTTTATAGATTCTGTAGGTAAGGATACGACGTAGGTGGCATGACTGGATGTCACTCAAGGGGCCAACCATAGAACTCACTGTTTTCGTCATATATGCATTTCGTTCCACTATGCTAACATTTTATGGATCCTGGTGTTTTGTAAAAAGAAACTTTTTTAAAGTCTACTACTTGATTAAGAAAAGTTTTTATGTGATCTTTTAATAATTTTTTACTAAAACTATAGAAAAGTCTAGGTATGCATGTCGTAGCGGTTAGACCTTATTATGTAAGGGTCAAATAGTTACATTTGAGGTAACACAACTCATAGTCCATGAAACCTTTAGGAAAATTCTGTGTAGAAATATTTGGCATTGTTTGTGGGGGAATAAAAAATCAAGCCTATACTTTAAGATGGCCAGATCGGATTCCAACCATTCTGAAACTGATAGAAGCTGATCACAATTCGGCAATGAAAGTGCCTCTATCGTCCCACCCAATACAACTTAACCGATAAGAAGATGAGGAAGAGGCCAAGGGCGCCACACAGCCACTGCATAGGTCAAGAGCGTACAAACCTTGGTCCAAGATCAGGCACAGACCATATAGGCCATGCAGGCTCTAACCAATCGCCTCTAAGCCACGGAGGCTCGTCTTCAGGGATTGAAGGACCAGTGTGCGGCTGTGCGCACCCTAGGGGTGGGACCCCAAGGTAGCGGAGCTGGACCAAGCCACACCCTACCTAAGAGTGCCCAGGCTCTAAACTCTGGATGGGTCCACCGACACAGCAAGCCTAGCCCTTAGAGTCGCAAGTCAACTCGCGACCAAGCCAACCACGACATGATCTGCAAGACAAGCTCAACGCCAAATGGACGGGGCACACCGAGTCTTGTAGTCCAGTCATTACACCGACGTGACGAGTAAATCGGTCTGGAAAAATGCAATAGAAAAGATTTGTGCTGCATTCAAAATCAGCTTGCATGAAGAGCTCAAGGATTTATAGAAGGACTCGCCCTAGTGAATATGACTACGTCGAGGTAAATCTTTAAACTAGGGTTAGAACCCTTCACCTTGGAAGTCCTAAACACCGAGATCCCAAAGAAGTTCAAGGATTCGACGGTGAAACCTTATGACGGGACCTTGGATCCCGTCGAACATGTAGACACATATCGTGGTAAGATAGAACTCAACCGAGTTCTAGATGCAATCAAGTGCCGTGCTTTTTCTGTCACGTTGACGGGAGCTGCATGAACCTGGTACCACAACCTCCAACCAGAGATGATCTCGACTTTTCAAGAGTTAGCTGAGCTCTTTGTTGATCAGTTCCTTGGAAGTAGCGAAGACAAACGCCCTCCCAATCACTTGATTACCCTACATCAGGCAGAGCGCAAAACACTGAGGAAGTTTGTCACTCGGTTCAAACGAGAGGCATTGCACGCAAGTGTTTACTTAGACGAAGTAATCATAGCTACATTTTCAGGCTACTGTACACACCCGTCGATGCTATAGTATATTACCATCCACAAGGCAAAGACATTCACCGAGTTACTCTCATATGCCAACGACCTTATGACTATGAAAGACCTGTTCATCTTCAAGAAGATAATAGCCAAACTGTTGGGGATGATGCTCTAAACCTTCGTGGCCTTGTAATTTATCCAAATTATTTATTTAATAATATAAGAGTTATTTTATTTGACATTTAGTGTACATAAACTCAATCCAATAAACTAAGATCCAAGGTTATTTTATGAGAAACTTAAACATGTACGTTGAGACATACAAGTGGATCATGTTTAAGTAATAACCTAAATGGTCTATAGTATATAGATAAGGTTGGGTGCCTTATCTTGGTGACACTGCGGATACGACCCACTTTGTGATTGTTATAAGTGTTGTAAAGTGTCACAAACATTTCGATCCTAAATGTTCATGTGGAGACATGTGAGTGAGGGTATCCTATGTATGTGAGACATGTATAAGACCGGACCGTGAAGTGATTCATTTCTCAGTATAACACCGTTGCTGAAAGAGACTTACACTTCACTAGGATGATCATAGGTGACTCGACCTAAATCTTGAGTCAATTGTGAATTCCTGTCTGTGAAGGCGATCCTTTGATTAGTATGGGTGAGAACGGCTGGATATGCCGACTCAATATGCCTACCTTTTTGGGGATTTGTTTGAACAAAGAGCTAGGAACTCAACTGTACAAGATTGAAATTCACTTATTTATATTGCTCCCTTAAGAGCTGATACTGGGACTTGGACGATGAGGCACCTCACCCTTTCATTGGGCAGAGAGAGTCTAGCTCATAGTTGGACTATGACTATATTGTTCATTAGAGGTGTCAATGGTAATTAAGGAGTTAGAGGTAACACAGAAGTAAAACGGTAATTTGACCCAACTGTGATTACGAGCAATAGTGAATGGTCGACTTACTGTAGATTGATTATATCTATATACACAGAAATATATCTACAATGCGAAGAGTGGAGCTGTCGGTCTTTAGTAGAGTGATCGGTAGTTAATGAATGTTGATTAAATTAATTCAAGAGTTTAATTAGTTAATCTCATATCATTGGAGCTTCAAACTGATAGGTCCATAAGGTCTACTTACTAGCTCAGTATGGATTATGCAAGAAATAGTATTTTGGGAATAGTTTGAATTGTTCAAATTATTTTTAGGGAACATATATAGTATAATGTATATTGATACATTATAA
>JAOANK020114375.1:0-18141 GCA_026257165.2 Telfairia occidentalis
AATATGGATGAGATTCATATTAAAACTATAGATTAAAAGAGAGATATACATTTTAATGTGATTAATATGTATAATATGTAGTTAATTAATTATATGATAATTAATTATAATATTAATTATAATTATTTAATTTTAATTAAAATTAAAATTAACTCCCCACTAAAGGGGAGTTAATGGGTTACAGGGGAGGTGGCTATCCTCCCACCTTCTCTCTTTGGTATCTCTCGATAAATACCTCTGTATTATGAACACAAAGGTTGCTGCATAATTTCACATCTTCTTTCTCCCTCACAAAATTGATCCCACAATCTAATCCTTGTTAAGTTCAGAGAATAGCAAGTTTACTACGTGGTGGTGTTCGGGTTTGAGATCACAGGAGAGCAACAAACAACTACGTGAATTGAAGAAAGTTTCTTCAAAGGTAAAATTTCTTTTTCTGTATTTTACGTTGACAATTGCATGTTCTTCCCAAATTCATTCTTGAATGCATTAAGCGTTCAACCGCTTTTGCTGGGAATTCGATTCCTTCAGGGGATAGATCTCCAAACTTAGTTTAAGAAGTCTTGAACAAGTTTGATCGGGCAAATAGAAGGATCCTCAAATTGCTAAAGCAAAATTTTCTCAAGGATCAACTAAACTAAAAGTAGTTTCTTAAGACTAGGTAAAATAGGTGGACTTAATTGTGCAGAAAGAATAGGAGTCAATAAGTTTTCAACCCTAAGAAACAGAAAATAAGGCTCTCATATTAGTCAAAGGTTCTCTCTCATTGAAGGGTGTATCAGATTCTACTAATACTGGATCAAAAGGTTTGCGCAGGAAAAATAATATGACCCCAACATTAAAAGCTAGAATGTTGCAGCCCACTAATAGAGAACCCAACCAAAATACATTTCATTTAAATAATGTAAGGGTTTATAAAAACTGATTAGGGGGTTCATTTGATTGAAATTTAAAAACATCAGAGAAAAATCATGACAGAAACAGGAAATTTGAGATAATATAAATAAATAGAACAAGGAAAGAGAAGAGAAGGGACAAACAACATCCCTTGCAGTTATTAATCTTAAAAAACAAGAACATGCTTCTTCGCAGCCTCGTCATGCACTACCGGAGGTGGTGGGATCCATGAGTTCATCACAGGTTATTTGGGAAGGCTGAGAAGGCGGCATAAGGCTTAACAAAGTTCGCACGTAGGACTTCTTTAAGAGCAGGATCATATCTCCAAGCGTAATTCAAGAAAGTCTGAAGTTGCCTCTCTCGAAACTCCATTCCGCTCATCAGCAAGTTTTGCTGCTCCATCAATCTATAAACTCCACGCAATAAGCCTTCTCCTTGTCTTGGTATATGTTCATCTTGCCACAGAGGCAATGTTGATGATTCTCTCATTTGTTTTTAGTATATATTGGCACACTTGCCCCCTTGCAGAGTAATGTAATTGTGTTAGGGAAAAATAATTTGCCCATACTCTTCTTTGCACATAGATAAATCTCTAGTGTAATTATTTTTCCCACATCAATGCTTACGCTGCGCATGATGGGAAAGAAAAGGAGAATACAATTCTTCTTTATTGTTGAGTCATGGGTTACTAGAAGCAAGCGAGTCTTCGAGAAGGAAAGCCACACATTGGCCTTTGTCTGTAAGAATGTGGATCTAAAAGTTCAAGTGCTAGTGGATGAAACTTGCCATTGTACTTCTTCGATGTCTACCTTACGGATTATCGCATTCAATTGCTCTTGAGATGGTTCAATATTGTACACTGCAAGCGGGTAGTCCTGGAGATGATAAATACTATAGATAGCCAGACAAGAAAAATCCATGGGAACACCTCGCACAATGGTTTCGAAACCATTATTTTCATTTAGATTCGTGTAAAACTCCCGTACAATCCCCACTATTGCTTTCTCATGTTTCCTGTAGAAAGTTTTCCAATAATGATTAATAATACCAGCAGAAAGATAACGTGGAAGTTCCTCATATGGTTCAAGAAATCCTCGCTCAACCAAGCAATCATGCTTCTTGATGCTCTGGTATCCCAGACGTGTCACGTCGTTGATCAGCCACTCCATGACTAGCTCACACATAGGCTTCTTGCCCTTTTATTGGGCTCTCTTCACCTCCGATGTCTCAACTTCTAATTCCTTGGCATTCTCAAAGATGGGTCAGTGGGTGTTTCTTCGATAGGGTTCTCAACTGCAACTTCCTCTTAGACCACTGGTTCTTTTAGTTGCTCTTCCTCCTCAATCGGTGGCACTACATCATGTTCCATCTTAGGATGGGTCTCTAGTTCAGTGATGGGTGTTGAAGGTTCACCTTTTTGCACTGTCGCCTGAATCGAAGCTAGCACCTCTTTAATAGCAAGTTGGGCGTCAATAGGAGAAGGGGGCAGCACAACTTTCTCATTCTTTTTCTTCGTCTCTTTCTTTGGTAGAGAAGGTGGTGGATTCTATTCTTCCACTTGAGAGGATGCCAAGGCATCGAGCAAAATATCTGCATCAAAATTTCTCAATTTTTTTGCTCTCGTCTTGGAAGGCTTGTTTGTTGGCTCAAGGATTTTGGTGCAGGGAAATAATTTTTGCAAAAGAAGCTTGCGTAAGGAGATGAAAATGAAATCCATGAAGCTTCTTTAAATAAATTAAACCTTTGGGGTAAACTTGTAAATTAAAAGAGATAGGTTTAAAAATGATATTTAATTTTTCATGCAAATCCATTATTTCTTGGAGTAAAATATTTCAACGAATCTTTTTTGCTCTACCAACGCTTTGTCATATGATTTGAATTCTGAAAAATTAAAATCCGAGCATTAAATTTCTGATTTTGTATATCTAAAATTTAAATAAATGAATATTTTGAATATATTTTTCAGTCTCCTAGTCGCAATATTTATGCTTCCTTAAAACACGTGAACTCCCATAAATATCTACAATAAAATCAAACAAAATAATTAAAAGATAATTAAAGAAAAATCAAAACAATTTTTCTTTTCAAATTTAGAAAGAAAATAAAAGATATGGAATAACAAACTAACTCAATTAAATTTAACGACATTAAATCCAAACTAATTAAACAAAACAAACAAATAAATCAACTTCAAATTCAAACATACTCTTGAGAACATTCCTAAAATAAAACAAAAACAAAATTCAAAAGGGAGCGAAAATAATATATCATTATGCCCAGAAATTGCTTATGCAATCTTCATGCTCTGTCAATTTTCTAACTATTAGAGAGATGCACATTTTCGAGGAAAGTTCTCTCCCCAATAATGCTTGATTCTCTGTCCATTGACCTTGAAGTTCCTCCCATTTTTTTCATCTTTTTCATCTCGCAACATGATAGCTCCATATAAGAAAACTTCCAAAAAAGTGAAAAGTTCAGACCAAAGAAACTTTAATTTTCCAGGAAAAAGCTTAAGTCTTGAGTTATATAACAACACTTGTTGTCCTTTTTCAAAATGCTTTGGAACCAATCTCCTATCGTGCCACACTTTAGTCTTCTTCTTACAGTTTTTTGCATTCTCATAAGTAAAATGACGATGCTCCTCCAATTCATTCAACTATAGAAATCTCAATGCTCCAGTAGCTGTGGTGTCGAAATTTAGATTCTTCAAAGCCTAAAATGCTTTGTGCTCTAACTTCAAAGGCAAATAACATGTCTTACCATAGACTAACTTGTCAGGAGACGTGCCTAAAGGTGTCTTGAATGCAGTTCTATAAGCCCAAAGAGCATCTAGTTATGTGAAAGACCAATCCTTCCTATTCGAGTTAATAACCTTATCTAGGATTCCTTTAATCTCCCTATTTGAAACCTCAGCTTGACCATTGGCTTGTGCGTGATAAGAGGTGGATATTCTATGTTTAACATCATACTTTGCTAATAAATTACTTAGTATCCTATTAATAAAATGAGATCTTTCTTACTCATTAGAGCATGTGGAGTTCCAAAATGAGTAAAAATATTCTTTTGAAGGAATTTTGAAACTATTTGAGCATCATTCTTAGAACAAGCAATTGCTTCCACCCACTTTAACGTATAGTCAATAGCTAGAAAAATGTAAGAGTTGCCATTCGAAAGGGAAATTGTTCTATGAAGTCAGTTTCCCAGACGTTAAATAACTTTATTCCCAAAATAAAAGTCAATGGCATCTCATCCTTAACTCCAAGATTTCCTTTCCTTTGACACTTATCACATGTCTTAATTGTAATGCTTTGGTTGCAGTTCTTTGCCCTCCAAAGTGTCCTCCATAGGGTACTGTATGACAATGCTCCAATATAGCTCGAACTTCTAATTGAGAAATACAACTTCTAACGATCCCATCAGCACATTGCCTGTAGACAAATGGATCATCCAAGAAATGCACACATCATGAAGAAACTTCTTTAGATTTTGCTTCATCAATTCTAGACGTAATAATCCAGCAGTCAGATAGTTCGCAATATTTTCAAACCAAGGTATTTCAACATCTGTAGTTTCAGCTTCAAGAAACTATTCATCTGGAAAATAGTCATGGATTTCTTGTTGCTGCAACATTTCTTTTGTTTGCTCAACTCTTGAAAGATGGTTTGTAGCATAGTTCTTCGAACCTTTCTTGTCTTTAGTCTCTAGGTCAAACTCTTGCAGTAGAAGTACCCATCTAGTAAGTTTTGGCTTTGCATCCTTCTTCACCAACAGATAGTGAATTTTGCATGATCGGTAAAAATATTAACTTTAGAACCAACAAGATATGCTCTAAATTTTTCAAAAGCAAAAACTACTGCTAAAAGCTCCTTCTTTGTAGTTGTGTAATTCAGTTGTGCTTCATTTAAGGTTTTCCTAAGAGATTGAGTATCGTCCTCTGGGAATCAGATTTCTAATATTCTTAGTTATTAATTTATTCTTTCAATTTTATCTAGGGAACCCAATATTATGTAATGATTTTACACTAATAAATGCAATAAAGTGAGATAGCTCACGATGCAACAATCAAGAGAATAAAGGTTCTAGGGTGCTGGTATAGTGAACGAAACAATTAATTAACTTACGGGATACAAGAGACTACCAATTTTCTAAGTCTAAGGTTGATTAACTTAGGTTTTCCCTCTTGAGGTCCACCGACTCTCACTATTAATTCCCTACTCGATGTCTCGCAATAAGAATTTAAAAGCGGCAAAAAAAATAACCTATCATGGACCTTCCAAACTTTTCTATCACTATCATGCATAGAAAAGTATACATCTAAAATCCTTGATCTAAATTACCACCCTCTCTTCCAAGCAAGATAATAAAAACAACATACATAACACTCAATGGCTAGTTGAATGCAGTGAATAATGTGTTGGAATTTAGAAGAAAACGGTAAATAATTGAATACAAAAGAAAATCAATAGTTCCAAGAGTTCATTACAACTAACACCCTAAAACCAATGGGAATTAGCTTTTATTTCTCATCATGAAATTCCCAAGAAAAATTTCCAATACAAAAAACATAACAAATATAAGAGAAAAGAAGGAACTAACAAAAGAATCCATACCTTTCAAACGTAAACATGCTTCCTGAGGTATCAAAACTAAATTCCAAGCACTCCCAGACTTCCCCAAGACTCCAGATCAGTAACTCCTGGTGTTATCTATTGAATTCATCAAACATCGCACTCAAAATCAATCACCCTTGACCTAGCGGCGAAAAGATCATTATATAGATTATGACAACAACGTGGAGACGCTAGGGGACAACATCGATACGTTGCGCTTTAATATTACAAAACTTCTACCGCAAATTTGTAAAATGGGGAGGAATTTTCGAAGTAGCGTCGCGATGCTACAAAGCAATGTCTCGATGCTACTTCGAATTTCAGCTTCTGTTTTGCCAAAATTTGTGAGTGTTGAGACACTACTATGCCAACACCTCAAGGCTAACATGTCTGAGTTGCTTGTCACTATTTGGGTGTCTCAACGCTTTGATCTGGCGTTGAGATGTTGTGCTTTTGGGTTTAGGCTCTTTTTGACATATCTCCTTCGTTTCTTAGCAAAATTTGCTCTTCTTAGGCTCATTTTTCAACCCGAACAATACTGAAAATTTATTTTTGTCTCCAAATGTTCAGTTCCTACAAATTCAACAAATAAAGCTTCAAAGTACACAATTCAACCACAAAACTACTAAATTTAAAGCTCTAAAATAGCACTTTTAAAGTGCTATCAACCACCGCAAACTTAGAGTTTTGCTAGTCCTGAGCAAAAACAAAACATAACATACATAGAAAGAACTTTTATACTAGCATGCTTCAGACTTCTAACTCAATACACAGTGATAAGTAATGAGCACAATAAAAGAAATGTTCATGCACATCCTATCAGTAAAAAATTTGAAGGCCAATTCTTATTCTCCTATGTGTGCAAGTCCATCCCATTCTAGTCCAAGCCCGGAGTGTATTTAATGAAGTCATTCTAAAACTGTCCCTACTCTGGCCCTAAATCATTTTCAAAAGAAAATTTCTAACTTAAGGTAGCTTTTTTGCACACATTTTTTTCTTTCTTTTGCTAGAAGGGAAGGTTGCATCTCCTTCATTTTGGCTTACCCTCGCTTCCTAGGTGTTGAACATCCAACTACGAGCAATCCATTTAACCCTTCTATTTTTTGCTAAAAGAGGAGCTTAATCAAGACGTGCTACCTTCATTCTAGCTTACCATTGCTTCTTAGGCGCTGAGTATCCAACTACGAGTAGTCTATCTATCCTAGGACATACTCACTTTCCTTTAGTACTTTTAGGCACAACAGGAAAAGAAGAGTAACCTCTTTAGACTCTTTTTTTTTTTTTAGCACAACTTATAAATATATATACACATATACTAGCATAAGTTACTCAACTTAGAACTTCACTATCCAACAATCAAACCATTTTGAGACATCCAAAGTCTAACCTTATTAACGACACTTTAAGCCTTCAAGACTGCAAACAAGGAGACTATAGGCTCCAAATACAAGGAATTCAAAGAAGATTTTCAAACATAACTGACATCAGAAGTATGCTTACTAATTTCTCTATTTCAACTCACATACAAGTCATAGAAAATCATGGTAAGTCATAATCCTTAGCGTGCATGCATTAATAGTTCTACTCTTTTAGCACACAGTCAGACAAACAATCCATCACATCATCATTAAAATCAAAAAAATTTATCTAAAATTCCAACAATCATCATCAAATAGCCATAATTTTTAGAGGCTCAGCACACACTTCAAAAATTTAACCTAACAGCACACAATACTTAAGACACCCCCACCCCAAACTTAAAAACATGTATTGTCCTCAATGTATAAAAAGGAAGACAAAGCAAGGAAAGTAAATGGTACTGACCTGAAGTATGAGATGATCCATAATACGATAGGCATGTAGACTGAGTACAACTATGCTATAGCTCCTGAAAAAGAGAGAAATATGGGCAAAATTTCATAAGAACTGGGAATTCAACAACTAAAAACAAATAACAAACTTAACAAAAGAATGAAAAGATGCTTGGGTTGCCTCCAAAGAAGTACTTGATTTAATATCCCTAGCTGGATGGGACATCAAATGCTCATTCTTTAATTACCATGTCCTAGATCCACTGTGCCTCCTTTCCACACACATTCTTTATTCTACGCAACACATTCAGAAAAGTGTTCTCTTCTACTCTACTTAAAGTAGCAGGTATAACAAGATGAGTAGAAGAATAAAAAAAACATACCTCAAGTGTGTGGGTAAGAGTTTCAATTTTAAATCAGGAGACTTAACATTCAAATTTGTTATTTTTTTCTTCATCATACAAAGAAATATTTTCATCAGTAGGATGACTAACAGGAATGAAAGTAGGATGAATATTCTCACAAACAGACTCTTCAGTACGAGACACATGCACGTTCTCATTTAAAGTACCTAAACTACCACAAATGGAGTTCAATATGCATTTCTCCTTATTAGACATATCTAAATTCTTAGAATTTAAAGTTTTAGAACAACCATTCTCTAAGACATCCAGTTGATTGCATGTACTTATGTCAGAGGGCCCTTAAGGGCTCAATAAATGTCAAAACTTACCTCATCTTCATTTACCCTTAAGGTAAGGCTACCTTGCTGGACATCTATTAAGTCCTTTTCAGTGGCCAAGAACGGTCTTCCCAATATGATGGGCATCTTTGAGTCCTCTTCCATTTCTAATACTATAAAATCTGCGAGTAAGATGAACTTGTCAATCTTAACTAATACATCCTCTACTATACCTTTCAGGAATGTCATCCATCGATCAGCTAGTTGTAATCGAATGGTAGTTGTTTGTACATACCCTAAGTTCAACTTCCTGAAAATAGATAGAGGCATGAGATTAATAGATGCACCGAAATCACATAAAACACGATTAATCTCTAAACTACCAATAGTACAGCGAATATTAAAACTCCCTGGATCTTTAAGTTTCTCTAGTAGCTTGTTTTGTAGTATAGAACACCACTGCTCTGTCATATATACCTTCTCAAATTGCCTAAATTTTCTTGTCTTATATAACACTTCATGAAATTAATGTACTTTGGCACTTGCTCCAGAGCATCTGCAAAAGGAATGTTAATATGTAATCTTTTAAAGATGTCTAAGAATTTAGTAAATTGATCATCGATATTCTTTTTCATGAATCTCTGAGGATAAGGGATTCGACTCAAATCAATAGGAAGGGAATCAGAATACTTCCTTGAACTCGATGTCTGCACTTTTTCCTTCTTTTCCTCAGGAATTTCATTTTCATTCTCCTTCTCCTCAAGGTCCTTTTTAGGCTCACTCGTTTCATTCTCATTTAAGGTCTTGCAACTTCTAAAAAAAAGTAGCATTGCAATCCTCCCTAGGATTTACTTTAGTAGTACTAGAAAACTTACCTTCTTGCAACGTGCTCACTGTAGTGGCAATTTGTCCAACTTGGACCTCCAAATTTTTCATAGCCTTCTCTTGGCTATCCATTCTATTCTCCAGAATTGTTGTTTTATTCCTTGACTCTGTGATGAAGGTCCTCATCAAGTCCTCCATTGAAGATTTCTCAGCCTTCTGTTGTGGTGAGGAGGTACAACTCGAAGGGGCCTGCAATACATTCTTAGTGTTAGCGTAAGAGAAATTTTCGTGACTATGCAAACCTAGGTGATATTGATTTGACTGTGGGTTCTGCTAGCCTCCAAACTGGTTCCCATAAGACCAATTTATGTAATTGGCCTGTTCAAGCTGCTGGTTCTCCCAAGACGGGTAAGAGTTGCATGCTACCATTGATGCAATTGATTAGCTCTTACCTGACATCACAAGGTTATTCAAAGCATTAGTAAGTGTTACCATTTGGGCTTTTGGAGAACTCACCTCGCCTACTCCATAAATTTGTGTTGCTCTCAGAGTGGACCTTTTTTATGGCCAATTGTAACTGGTGGCAACCATGTCGTCTAACAAAGCCTAGGCAACCATAGGTATCTTGGAAAATATTGACCCTCTGGTAGCAGCATCCACAATTGACTTATTAGTACTGGATAATCTGTTATAAAATGATTGTACCTGAAACCAATCCAGATAGTTGTGCTGTGGGCACTTTCTCAGCAACTCTTTAAATCAATCCTAAGCCTCGTAGAGTTGCTCGTCATCAGCTTGTCTAAAATTACTAATCTCATTCTGTAATCTCTAGGCTTTAGTTGGAGGGAAGAATTTGTTAAGGAATGCTTGGGCAAACTCATCCCATGTTGTAATACTATTAATTGGTAAGGTCTCCGACCAATCTTTTGCTTTGTCTTGCAAAGAAAATGGAAAGAGTCGTAAGCAAACAGACGCCCATTGAACTTCACTGTACCACACATTTCAAGGAACGATCAAATGTGTTTATGCGAATCCTTTATAATTGAGCCCCTGAATGCACAATCCCTCGCCATTGGATCAGGCTCGACTTTAGTTCATGACATTAATTGGTGCATGCCCATCTCTGGTTGAGCTTTAGGAACCGTATGCTGAAAATAGTTACAAATCGTCCTCGAATCACCTTCTTGCTAGGTAATCATCTTAGGCACTGCTCTCTTTTCCTTTAGGTTTCTCCTACAAGTACGTTCAATCTCTAGGTTAAAAGGAACAAGATCAGTACCTCGCGTAGGTTGCATGTACAAAAATTAATACAAAAAGAGGAAAAAAATGCACCCTGGAGTAAGATCTACTTAAACTCCTTAATAATGAGAAAATTAAATACATCGATTCTGTGGCAATGACACCAAAAATTTGATCGCAATTCACTACGTTACCACAAGTGTTCAGGTCAAATTGTAATATAAAACGACCTTAAGAGACCAAGTATCATCTTTTGGGAATCAGATTTCTAATTTTCTTAGTTATTAATTTATTCTTTCAATTTTATCTTGGGAACCTAATATCATGTAATGATTCTAAGCTAATAAATGCAATAAAGTGAGATAAGCTAACAATGCAACAACCAAGAGAATAGAGGTTCTAGGGTGTTGGTATGGTGAACGAAAAAAAAACAATAATTAACTTACAAGATACAAGTGATTACCAATTTTCTCAGTCTAAGGTTCATTAACTTGGGTTTCTCCCTCTCGAGGTCCACCGACTCACTATTAATTCCCTATTCAATGTCTCGCAATAAGAATTTAAAAGCGACATAAAAAATAACCTATCATGGACCTTGCAAACGTTCCTATCACTATCGTGCATAGAAAAGTATACATCTAAAATCCTTGGTCCAAATTACTACCCTCTCTCCCGAGCAAGATAATAAAAACAACATACATAACACTCAATGGCCAGTTGAATGCAGTGAATAATGTGCTAAAATTTAGAACAAAATGGTAAAGATTACATTCCAAAAGAAAATCAATAATTCCAAGAGTTCATTACAACCAACACCCTAAGACCAAAGGAAATTAGCTATTGTTTCTCATCATGAAATTCTCAAGAAAAATTCCCAATCTAGAAAACATAACAAATATAAGAAAAAAGAAGGAACTCCTAGAAGAATTCACGCCTTTCAGCCGTAAACATGATTCTCGAGGTGTCAAAACTCTATCCCAAGCACTCTGAGACTTCCCTAAGACTCCAGATCAGTAACTCCCGGTGTTCTCTATTGAATTCAGTAAAAAATTAAGCCCAAAAATGGATCTCCCTTGACCTAGCAGTGAAACGATCATTATATGGAATCTGCCAGCAGCATCGAGAAGCTACGCTTTAATATCACAAAATTGCTACCGTGTATCTATAAAATGGAGAGGAATTTTTGAAGTAGCGTCGTGACGCTGCAAAGCAGCATCTCGATGCAACTTCGAATTTTAGCTTCTGTTTTGCCAAAATTTGAGTAGCGTTGAGACACTACTATGCTAGCATCTCCACGTTAATGTGTCTGAGCTGCTGTCACTATTTGGGCTTCTCAACGCTCTGGTCTGGCATTGAGATGTTGTGCTTCGGGTTGAGGTTCTTTTTGACATATCTCCTTCGTTGCTTAGTCGAATTTGCTCTTCTTAGGCTCATTTTTCAACCTGAACAACACCAAATCTTTATTTTTACCTCCAAATGCTCAACTTCTACAGATTCAACAAATAAAGCTTCAAAGTGCACAATTCAACCCACAAAACTACTAAATTTAAAGCTCTAAAATAGCACTTTTAGAGTGCTATGAGTGGTTCTATCTTCTCAATGATTTCAATCTTGGCTCTATCCACTTCTATTCCTTTTTTAGAAATTTTGTGGCCTAAAACAATGCCTTCCTTCACCATGAAATGGTATTTTTCTCAATTTAAAACTAAATTTGTCTCTTTACATCTCTTTAGAATTTTACCTAGATTATCTAAACAAGTGGTGAATGAACTCCTAAAGACTGAAAAATCGTCCACAAATACTTCCATGATTGATTCAACCGTATCAGAGAAAATAGCCATCATACACCTCTGAAAAGGTATTGCAATATCTCGTAAACCAAAGTGCATTCTCCTAAATGTGAATGTACTGTGGGGACAGGTAAAACTAGTTTTCTCTTAATCACAAGAGATGAACAGGTTGTCGAAGCCCCTCAAATAAAATACTAATTCTTTTAAATTAATTTGTAGAAATAGTGGAATCAGGTTGAATTCCAAGGAAACTTTGAGTATTAATTTCTCACTGCTAATCAAAAAGTAAAAAGGGGGCTTTTTTGTGAGTTTGAAAATTACCAAATTAAACTAAGTAATAAAAGCCAAAAGAATTATTTAAATTAATGAGAGTAGATCTTATCGAATATCTAATCCAAAGGTGAATTTTCTATCCAATTGTAATTTAATCGTAGGCTTAAATGATAACTTTCAGTTCAAGAACTTAGTCTACTAGACACGATAGCATAACAAGTATAAATTCTCCTGAACTCATTGACCCAAACCCATCATCTAAATCAATTCATATCAATAAATTAATTCGGCACGATAACGATTCACATCAATTGAAAGATAGCATTAAACACATTGAGATGACTAAACCAAAACTAAGCAATCGAGATACCTACAATTTAATTAGTTTTGTTTCTCTATTTCCCTAGAGTCTATTATGCAAGCTATGTAAAAAGGAATAGCCACGTTTACACACATATAAGTCAATTCTTTGCTATTTTAGTTTCGATCATTTGCAATAACTAGGATCACAGTTTCATGGATAGTGGTAGAAAGAATGAAATTAAATTAAGGTGTCAGTTTAATTAATAACAAGCATTCATAAAAATTAAGAAAAAGAAGTAAAGACTTCTTGAATTTAAAAAAATTTCATAGAAAGGAATGAAACCTCACAAAATTTACAATTGAAACTGGAATTAACTCACTCCTAAAATAGAAATGAAAAATTAGCCACCCATGGTGACTAAGATCGAACTCGATCAAAATGAAAAGATTCACCAAGAAACTCAAAATGTTTACTCTCTAGTTTTGATGGGTCTACAATGCCCAAAGCCCTCTTTTTATAGGCCAAGAAGGGGCTAAAAATAGCCTAAACTAATCACTCAAAAGAATCAAATAAAGTAAATTTGACTAAGAACCACAAAATGGGGAAGGAGTTCTAACCAAATTTAACTTCTAAAATATCTTATTTTCCTCCCAAACTGTAGGGCGTGGCCATGCCTTATTGCAAAAATCTTCTGTATAGTCGAATTCTACCAAATCCTGGTATTTCATCATCTGAATTTAATTAATCATAATTCTCAAAGTTTAGCACAAAATCTATTCACAATATAAAAGAATTCAACACAAAAAGATGACTAAATTTATAACTTATCAAGAGGCTATGCTAATTTGGTTATAACTATAATAATCATCCAAAAAGCACTAGTAAGCCTCACCTGCAAGCCTATCTAACATCTGGTTAATAAAAGGCAAAGGGAAGTGATCCTTACGTGTAGCTATATTTAGCTTCCTATAATCCATACATACTCTCCAACCTCTCAGTGTCTTATTAGGAATAAGTATTTTGGCTTCATTTGTGATCACAGTTATTCCTCCTTTTTTCGGTAGCACTAAATAGGACTGACCAAATTACTGTCTGTAAATGGATAAATAATTCCAATGTCTAACCATTTAATAACTTCTTTCATAGCAGGATACAATCTTCGTTGATGCTCTACAGACTTAAAATTTTCATATTCCAAATTGATTTTATCTGTGCAAAAAGATGGGCTAATACCTTGAATGTCTGCTAGAGTCCAGCCAATAACCTTCTAGTATTGCTTCAACAACTAAATTAATTGATCTTCATTGTCTGGCAGTAAATTTGCTACAATAATGATTGGCGATGTTTCTTTCTCACCAAGATAGACATACTTCAAATGTGATGGTAATGGTTTTAACTCTAACTGCCCAAATCCAGGTGGGTAATTTTTCTTCTTCTGTGCTGAGAGTCATGGTGATTTCCTTCTTGACTCCAAGAAAAATTGGGACAATTCCTCCACCCAAGATTGTAGGTGTTAGAATGAGGATTGTTTTTACCTATGTAGTAGACTGATTTCGGATTGCTAGGGCAAATTTCATAAGTACCATTCTCCACAGAAAACACATGACTCTGTTGTGACTTGATTCCCCATAGGGTTCTGAAGTGTAACAATCCCTAAGGGTAGGTTTTGATTATTTTTGTCAAAGAAGCAATGTCTGCCTTAGTGGATGTTAACACATCAACTTCTTTTCCTCTTTGTGGTCTTTTTTCAGGATTTGTTCTTGCATCATACCATTGACAACTATTGGTTGATACCTTCCAAAATCTCATATGCTACATTGTAAGTTCTTGACAGTAAAACACCATTTGTTGAAGTATCTACCATGCTCTGTGTAACTAAATTTAACCCATTGTAAAATGTCTTAAGTTGAACACAGTTAGGCAAACCATGATGAAGGCATGTTCTAAGAAATTTTTTATACATCTCCCAAGCATCACTAAAAGGTTCATCTACATACTGCCTGAAAGATATAATTTTCGCTCTGAGTTTCGCATTTCAAGTAGGCGGGAAATACTTAGTCAAAAATCTCTCTGTCAATTCACTCTAGTTGGTGATGAATCCTAGAGCAAATGCAGTTAATCGAGCTTTTGCTTCATCCCTCAAGGAATAAGGGAACAAAGATGATCGTAGAGCATCTTTAGAAACTCCCTAGATCACAAACAATCACTTACCCCCAAAAAATTCTTCGAGTGTAGAAGTGGCTCCTTTGTAGGTAATCCATTAAACTGACCTACTGTCTGCAACATCTGAAACATAATAGGCTTCATCTCAAAATTTGTTACCTGAATATTCGGCCTGACTATCCTTGGATTTAATTCATTGAACATAGAGATTGCGTAGTCTCTGATAGCTCTCTCTTTGTCATTAGCTAAAAGAACAGGGTTTTCAACTTGATCCACTAGTCTAATTTGTTGTTGTATTGCTATTATAGTTAATGGAACTCCTCCTCTATTTGGTTGTTGATTCATCTACTCTACAAGTCCTCTAAGAGGCATATGGTATTGCTCCATCGAATTCAGTAGATTTCTTAACTCCTTTTTCCTTCTCCCGAAAGTCCTTTCAATTTTTGGATCGAAGTTAACTTCCAAATCAGAATTGTTGTAAATACACCAGTTGCTGCAATCAGAAAAAATTGAATCAGTGAAGACAAAGCTCCAATTCACCAAAAGAAATCAAATTCAAATAAGTCAAATTTCAAACTAATTCTCGACAACGATGCCAAAAACTTGTTGCTCGTGATGGTGGGGTTCAAATTTGTCATAAAAACTACACAAAATGATGTGCAAATGATAATTATTTATATGATCTCCACAGGGATTAGATGTAGATTTTGAACTATTCTAACTTAACCTCTTAGTGAATTTAACGAGTAACAAGAATAAACGTTTGGTGAATTTTTGTAACTAATGATGTACTAAATTAAATAACAGAATAAAAAGAATGCTTATGCAGTTGTAATGATGAGAATGAATAAATTAAGATTAATGTATAATGTTATTTTCCATGAAATAGAATGGTGAAGCAAAAAAATTACAGAATCAAATCACACAATAATAGTCTCGGAATCCTCTCAAATCTCCGAATTATCTTAAGTTAACTCTCCTTAACCTATATGAGTTAAACTTGTTTTTGTGCATTAGGTGAGTGATTATCCCTAACCTCCTTACTTAGCTAGCTGCTAACCTAATCTAGAAGCTAATAAGTTTCAAAAGTAATCTACTCCTCCTATTTTTTCCCAAAACATAGAAAAGGTATTCATGTGTTGGCCAGAAAGACATAAACATTAAGCAATATTAAAACAATTCAATTTCACAAGATCTACTTCAATTCCAAATTCAGTTCAATAACATTGCCCTAAATCCTCACCTAAAGGTGATTAATTCACAACATATAAAAGACAACAACAAATAAATGAAAACAGTAAATACATTCATAATGAAAGAAAACTCTAAGGAACTACAAAATTTTGTTGCTCCACGAAAACAATTGCAAGAATCGTCTTTTCTGCTCCAGCCTTCAATGAAGTTTCTTTCTTCTACAAGTTTTTCTCTATGGGAATTCAATAAAATGCTACAATGGTTGAAGAAAAACTCTGTGACTAAATCTAAAGCTAAAGTGAACCAAAAAAATCTTCAAAAACTGAAGTCTTTTCTTTTGGCGACGGTCTTTTCTATTTATAAATCCTCTGTTGTGACTAGGAAGCTTATTAGGTCAAGTCCTCGATGTGGCACGCATCCAATGGTTGATTAAATCCATAAAAGAAAGATTTATTTCAATATTTTAAAATTCTGTTATTTTCGCTTGGATCTTTTATATCTGTTTTACTCCAGAATTGCTCGATTAATAGTTTTGCTATAATAATGCTACATCATCTATCTGTTGACAAAATATCCAGAATCAGAAATAATTAAGCATGACTTTCTTCAATTCTATTCAAATGCTGTCATAAATAAAATGATGCAACAATATAAAGGTTCTCAAAAATCCTATATACAAAATAAAGATAATTCAAGCAATTTCTATAAATCAAAGACAATTTACTCCAATAAAGAGATGAAATCTAGCCTAAACGATGTTGCCTAGAACAGCTAAAGGCTACATGTAATATGGGTTGTCATTGACAGACTCACCAAGTTTGTACATTTCCTTCCTGAAAAGTCTACTTACTCAGTTGAAAGGTGGGCCCCACTGTATTTGGAGGAGATAGTAAGACTTCATGGGGTGCCAGTCTCAATTGTCTCCGATAAAGATCCTCATTTTAAGTCTATTTTTTGGCAGAGCATTCGACACCCGTTTAGAACTCAGTACAACTTTTCATCTAGAGACAAATGGCCAACTTTTCATCTAGAGACAAATGGCCAAACTGAAAACCAAACTTGGCAAGCTTGTATCTTAGATTTTGTAGGAAGTTGGGACACTCACTTGCTTCTAATGGAGTTTTCGTATAACACTAGTTATCAAGCAACTATTGACATGACACCATTTGAAGCTCTTTATGGGAAGAAGTGCAGGACTTCGGTTTATTGGGTTGAGATAGGTGAACGCAGATTGTTAGGACTTGAGCTAGTCCAAGTCACGAATGAAGTCAATCAAAAGATAGAGTATGAATGCAAACAATACAAAGTAGACAGAAAAGTAATGTTGATATGAGGCAAAGAGACTTGAAATTTGCAGTGGTGATCATGTGTTTCTAAGGGTAGCTCCTGCAAAGGGAGTTTTGAGGTTCGGGCGAAAAGGGAAGCTTAGCCTACGTTTTGTTTGAAGTTTTGGAGTGAATTGGTCATGTGGCTTATTGATTGGCTTTACTGCCTTCCCTTCCAACAATCTACAATGTTTTTCATGTCTCCATACTACGAAAGTATATGACAGATCCATCTCACATAATTGAATATGAGTCATTGCATGTATGTGAAAACTTGAGTTACGAGGAGAAACTTAAATGAATTGTTCCTTAATCAAGAAATTGAATTTGTTAAAGTTCTTTGGCAAAATCACCAGCTTGAGGAAGCAATGTGGGAGCAAGAAAATGAAATGAAAACTAGGTATCTAGAGCTTTTTCAAGACTAACAACTTTCAAAGACGAAAGTTCATAAAGTGGGGAGAATGTAACACCCCTTACTATTATAGAATCTTTTAGTAGTTCACATCGATTGATTAGATAACTAATTTAGTTAAGTACAAAGTTATTAAAAAAAATATATCTCTAAAGGGATGCTTGGGGGAAGGGTTAGGGGGGAATGGACTTGGGGGAGTAAGTCCACTCCCTATTTAGTCTAAGTACTTAGGTGGACTACACCTACTCACTTTTACTATGTACAACTCCCCCAAAATACTATTTACAATTCCTCTAAATTACTATTCATAACTTCTTTTTATTATTTTTTATCTCTTTTTTTCTTCAAGTGGGTCTCACACTCATCAACTCCATCATTTCTCTCTCTTCTCTTCTTTTTTGTATTATTATTTATTATTTTCCTCTCTCTTTTTCTCATTTCTTGTCATTCAATTTTTTTATTTAATTGTTTCTATTTTTTTACAAATTGATTGCTTTGGTTCTATCTCTCTTTCCATACTCTCAATTATAAATATTAAAGTTTTCTAAATTATAATATAATTTTTTAAAAAAATTATAGATATATATATATATATATATAATTGCTATCAACTATA
>JAOANK020114785.1:0-18136 GCA_026257165.2 Telfairia occidentalis
CATCCCCAAATTGCAGCTCGACAGCTTCATAAGGAAATACTTCCTTGATTACGAAAGAGCTCGACCAACGAGGCTTAAGCTTCCTTGGAAATAAACATAAATGTGAGTTAAACAATAAAAGTTTTTGACCAAGGAGGAAGGACCTTTGAAGTATGGGCTGATTGTGCCATTTCGTCGTCCACTTCTTATACAACGTAGCGTTCTCGTAGCTCGACTCCTAAACTCCTCGAGCTCATGTAGCTATAGCAATCTATGCTCACCCGCTTTCTAGAGATCCAGGTTCAACTTCTTAATGGCCCAATAAGTTCAATGCTCAAGCTCCACTGGTAGGTGACACGTCTTTCCAAACACCAAATTGTAAGGTGAAGTGCCAATAGGTGTTTTGAAAGCGGTCCTATATGCCCAGAGAGCATCGTCCAGCCTGAAAGACTAGTCTTTTCGGCTTGTCCTGACAGTCTTCTCCAGAATTTGCTTGATCTCCCTGTTAGATATTTCAACAAGTCCATTAGTTTGGGGATGATATGCCAAGGAAACTCTATGCCTAACCTCATACTTAGCTAACAGAGACTCAAACATTTTATTACAAAAGTGCGACCCCTCATCACTAAGTAATGCCCGTGGTGTGCCAAAACGTGTGAAAATATTTTTGTGCATGATGCACGTGTGGTTTTGATTTTTGTGCAAAAATCAAAACACTGGCTCTACCCACTTATACACATAGTCTACAGTAACAAGAAAATAGAAATGACCATCAGAAGAAGGAGGAAAAGGTCCCATAAAATCTAAACCCCAAACATCAAACAGCTCCACCTCCAAAATGGGATTAGCAAGTATCTCATGGAGTCAAGAAATGTTACCTGTACGTTGACACCGATCGCACAACTTTGCATAAGTATAACAGTCTTTAAAGTGCGAGGGCCAATAGAACCCACACTATAATACCTTGGCAGCTGTACGGGATGGGCCAAAGTGGCCTCCATATGGTGAAGAATGACACTACGCTAGAATTGATGCAATCTCCTCAATAAGCACACATCGCCTAATAACATGGTCAGCACAAAATTTGAATAAAAGCGAGTCATCCCAAAAATAGAAGCGTACCTCATGCAAGAATGGTTTTCTCTGTTGGGTGTTGAGATCAGGTGGTAGCATTCCAGCAGCAAGATAATTCACATAATTAGCATACCAAGGAACATTAGCACTAACCGATACAACCTCTCATTAGGAAAGTCTTCAGTAATAGGGAGGTTTTGCTGCATGGTTCCATCCTCTATCCTTGAGAGGTGGTCAGCTACCACGTTCTCACAACCCTTTCGATTTAATCTCAAAATCAAATTCCTACAAAAGAAGCACCCAACGAATCAATCTAGGTTCTGCATCCTTCTTATTAAACAGAAATTTCAAAGCAACATGATTAGTGTGAACAATGACTTTTGATCCTAGCAAATAGGGCCTAAACTTATCAAAAGTGAAAACAACAGCTAGCATCTCTTTTTTAGTAGTAGTGTAATTCTATTGAGCACTATCAAGAGTTCTACTAGTATAGTAAATAGCCCTAAATAGCTTATCACGTCTCAGTCCTAGAACAACACCTAATGCAAAGTCACTTGCATCACACATCAGTTCAAATGGTTTATTCCAATCAGGCACAACAATTATTGGAGCAAAAATTAATTTATCCTTCAAAACACAAAAAGCATCTAGGCATGCATTATCAAATAAAAACATAGAGTCTTTTTCCAACAAATTGGTGAGGGGCTTAGTAATTTTCGAAAAGTCTTTAATAAAGCGTCGATAAAACCCTGCATGACCCAAGAAACTCCAGACTCCCTTCACGCTCCCTAGAGGTGGCAACTGCTCAATCACAGAGATCTTGGCTCGATCTACCTTCAATCCTTGCCCTGAAACCTTATGGCCTAGGGCAATCTCTTCCTTGACCATAAACTAGCATTTCTCCCAATTGAGGACAAGGTTGGTGTCCTGGCATCGCTGCAAGACACGAGAAAGGTTAGCTAAGAAAATTTCAAAGGTAGAGCCAAATACCGAGAAATCGTCCATGAAGAGTTCCGTAATGTCCTCGATGAAGTCATGGAAGATCGTCATCATGCACCGTTGAAAGGTTGCCAGTGCATTACACAATCCGAGGGCATTCTCCTAAAAGCATATGTCTCATAGCGACACGTGTATGTGGTCTTCTCCTGGTCCGATAGTAATCTGGTTATAACCTGAAAAACTATCAAGAAAGTAATAATACGGATAACCAACAAGTCTGTCAAGCATTTGATCGATAAAAGGAAGTGGAAAATGATCTTTTCTAGTAGCCTTATTCAACTTCCTATAATCAATACAAACACGCCACCCTGTCACGGTTCTAATGGGGATACACTCATCATGCTCATTTTTTAAAACAGTCATCCCCACTTTCTTAGGCATTACCTGAATAGGACTTACCCATGCACTATCAGAAATAGCATAGATAATCCCTGCATTCAACAATTTAAGCACCTCAGCCTTAACTACATCCTTTATTATAGGGTTCAACCTCCTTTGATGTTCAATAGATGGCCTATATGCTAACTCTTAGAATAAGAGTTAAGTTGGGTGTCTTTTAAGTGCATTATGAGCCATGTATGACCTTTTTTATAATTCTTTGAGCATGAATGATGTGATTTAGCACTTGTATTTACTTTTAAGCTGATGAATTGAATGATTAGAGTGATTAAGGTTAAGTGATGAAAATTCAAAGAAAAATGATTGATCTGTGTGAAACTGCCAATTTTGTTGTAGCATTCCAATTGACAGAAGAAATTCATGTTGCATTATTGAGCTAGAGAAAAAGAGAAATGACATGGCACCTCATCAATTGAGCTTGCATTAGGCACGTGATTCAGCTGGAAAAACCAGTCAAAGAGCTCCACGTGGATTAGTTGGCCAATTCATCCCTTTTTGGTTGCCAAAGTGGATAAGATGGTGAGAGAAAAAGCTTACTAAAAGGGAAAAGCCCCCAATTATGGAAGGGGGAGAATTCAATACAAAAATTCCTTTAATTTAGGAGAAAGAGACAAGAGAGTTGGAGCTGTCCAGAGAGAATTATCCCAAAAAGGAAAGGAAGAGAAAAGGTTGCAAAAAGAGGAAGACACGTTTGGAAAGAAGGCTTCTCCTCTTCTCTCCCTCTACTTATCTTGTCCTACTTTTCTTCTTTTAGACTAAGTTGGTGTTAATCTTCATTTTCTTTTGTAGCCATTGAGTATTCGGAATTTTTAGTTACTTTAATCATGTTGGAATTAATTTTAGCCAGTTGCTTCTCTTTACTATTAAGCATGAACTAAACACTCTGAAGCAAGGGTTAGGAATTCATTTTGTTGATCTGTTGCAAGAATGTACAGCAGCTTCTAGCCAACTTTCTAAAGAGTATTAATGAAATTTACTTGATTAATCTGAATGTATTGGTTTGCCATCTTTGCGTTTTGCATTTTAGTGTGAACTTGGGAAAGGAAGCACTAAGTGACCCCCTTAATACTCTCATTAGCTGAATCTAAGTTTGGATTCGTGAGTGAGCTAGGAATAGCCTCTCTCTAATGTATTAAAAGAACACTAGAGCTTAAAATTAACTAAGAGCATGGAAATGGACTTAGTAGTTTGACTTTAAAAGAAGCATAAGGGTTGTTTCATTGGTATTAAGCAGTATAGAAATGTTGTAGCATCCTATAGTAGTCAGCAGCTGAATTTCCCCAACCTGAGCCTGTTGTTATTCATTTCGTACAAGGCACTCACCAAATCACCTACTAAAGTATATCCTTTAATTTCTTAGTCAATTTTTGGTCTTTTAACAAACTCAATTTTGGGAGACTTTTATGCTCCTAAACAGTGGCTTTTAATTAGGAATAATAGACATGAGTTTAGAATACTTCCCTGAACTGGAGGGCACTCCCTCAAATTTCTCCTCAGCCTTCTTTTCAATTCTTTCTTTTAGCTCTTCTTTCTGCCCCCCCCCCCCCATTTTCGATATCATCCTCCTTTGTAGCTGGGGCAGCCTCGGTTCTTTGTTCAGGTTCGGCCAAGGACTTACCACTACACAGTGTGATCGCCTTGTAGTGCTTCTTAGGGTTTACCTCTGTATTAATCAGAAACTTACCCTTTTACATGGTGTTCAATCTAGTGGCAATCTGGCCTACCTGCACCTCGAGGTTTTTCAAGGCCGTTCCTGACTCTCCACCTTATTCTCCAGCGCTACCGTCCTGTTCTGGGACTCTGTAATAAAAGTTACCAGCATCTCCTTAAGAGATGGATCATCAGACTGTTGTTGGGAAGAAGAAGATGCAAATCATGGGAGTCCCTGCAAAACATTTTTCGTGTTAGCATACGAAAAATTCTCATGGTTGCACAAACCTGGGTGGTAATGAGTCGGCAACTAGGTTTGTGGAGAGTGAAACTGGTTTTGCATAGGGGCTCCCTGTTGATACCCACAATTCTTGTTGATATAATGAGCTTGCTCCATCTCTTGCCCATAGTTCATTGGATAAGCATTGCATGCCGCCAAAGAAGCTATGGATTGAGTGTTACCTGACATTGCAAGATTATTCAAACCATTAGTTAGCAAAGCCATTTGAGCCTTAAGGGAACTTACCTCTTCAAGCTTGTATTTCCCCACAGTCTTCTTTGTAGTCCTCTCTAATGGCCAATTGTAGCTCGTGGTGGCCATATCC
The DNA here is from genome assembly GCA_026257165.2 of Telfairia occidentalis. NCBI lineage: Eukaryota > Viridiplantae > Streptophyta > Magnoliopsida > Cucurbitales > Cucurbitaceae > Telfairia > Telfairia occidentalis. The sequence continues at coordinate 4,707 of JAOANK020114785.1, forward strand.
TCCAACAAGGCTTAAACAACTCCTGGGGTCTTGGAGAAAATGGATCATCCAGCTGCTTCATCCACTATTGACTTGTTAGTACTCAATAAACCACTATAAAAAGATTGTACCTAAAGTCAATCTGGATATCCATGCTGAGGACATCTTCGGAGCAACTCTTTGAACCTCTCCCAAGACTCATACAACTGCTCATCATCAGCTTGTTTGAAATTGTTGATCTCATTCCTTAATCCCTGGGTTTTTACTGGTGGGAAGAATTTATTCAGGAAGGCTTGGGCAAGCTCATCCCACGTCGAGGTATTGTCTGTTGATAAGGTCTCCAACCAGTCTTCCGCCTTGTCCTGCAAAGAAAAAGGCAGGCGTAAGCGAATAGAATCGTTAGGTACCCCGTTCAATTTAATAGTACTGTAGATCTCGAGGAATGAACGAATGTGCTTATGTGAGTCATCTACAATGGAGCCTCGGAAAGCACAATCTCGAGCCATCTGGATCAATCTTGGCTTTAATTCAAAGTAGGTAGCATTGATTGGTGTGTGCACGATCTCTGGCTGAGCATTTGGGATCGTATGTTGAAAATAGTCTTGGATAGTCCTTGGGTCTTCCTCTTGCTCTACCATTTGCTCAAGTACTTCTCTTTACTCTCTTTGATTCCTCCTGTAGGTTCGTTCGATCTCTGGATCAAAAGGGACAGTGTCAGTGCATCGACTACGTGGCATACACCAAAAATAACACAAAATAAGAAAACAAAAGAAAAATTATGTACGAATACACACTAAATTAAGACCTACTCGAATGCCTCAATAATAAGAAAATTGAGAATACGCCGATCCCTCGGCAATGGCGCCAAAAACTTGATCTGGGCCAACAAAGCATCACCGCAAGTGTACGAGTCGATCATAGTAATAACGGCCTAAAAGACCGAGTATCGTCCACAGGGAATCGTGATATTTAATTTTCCTACTTATTGATTAATCATTTTGATTTTATTTAGGGATATCAAGGCCATGCAACGGTAAAATTTAGAAAACAATAAAGGAATCTCGCTGATGGGTGAAGAAAATTAAGGGAAAAGCAGTCCTAGGGTGTTGTTTTTTATCGACCCAATTAAATAGTCAATTAATTAATCGAATGCATTTTCTTTACTTTTTCTCCTAAGTCTAGAATTTCATTAGTTCGAGTTTCCTCTCTCGAGCTCAACCACCCTCAATTAATTAGCCTAATTCAAATTCTTGTAATTAAACTAACAATTGGAAACAAAATATTCGTCAACAACCTCACGCACTCCTTTATCACTCTCGTGCATACAAGAGTTCGTGTTCAAATTCCAAGGCCTAATTTATCACCCTCTCTCTCGAGCAAGATAATAAAAGCTAGCCCTCAACAATCAATGGCCACTTAATTGCAAAGTAGTTAATGCTGGAATTTGAAAAGCAAGCAAAAAATTCAATGCATTCAATAAAGAATTAACAAATTTAATGGGTCTTTAAAATCCCAACACCCTAAAACTCAAGTAAATCAGCTCCTATACATTATAAATCAGTCCAGAAAATCCCACAGAACAGACAAGAAACTAAAAATAAAAGAGAAGAGCAAACTCTAGGATGAATTTCACATTGTTTCCGTCGTGGCCACACTTCTCGAGGTGAGAAAACCCAATCCCAAGCACTCCAAGACCTCTCTAACCTTTCAGAATAGTAGCCTTCATCAATTTCTGTCAAAATCCATCGAATTTCGCACCCAAAAATGTTCTCCCTCAGCCCTAATTGCGAAAAAACATTTTTATACTGATCTGCCGACAGCGTCTCGATGTTGTCCATGTGCGGCAGGAGGCAGGGCGCGCGCGTTGGGCAGAAGAGGCGCTTGTTGGGCAGCGTTGAGGTAGTGTCGAGGGGCGTCGCAGGTGTACGGACGTGCTGGGGGGAAGTGGCGCCCGCGACTGCTGATAGAAGTGCGCTTAGGGCGTGCGACACTAGCATCTTTAGAGGTTTTTTTTTCCAACAACGTCTTGACGTTGTTCATGAGCATCGCTACACTGTTCATCATCCCGTGTCTTTTTCTGTAGAAATGGTCATTAAGACGTCCGCTGCCTCTCGGATCTGCACTCATTTGAGCCCCATTTCTTCATTACTTAGCCATTTTTGCTCATCTTGGGCCTGTTTTTCACCCAAATCGACACGAATCTTTATTTTCGCCTCGAAATACTCGGTTCCTACAAAATCAACAATAGTTGCATCAAAGTACACCTAAAATCCCACAAGACTTTTATAATTTAGGCACTAAAATAGGACTTTTTAGAGTGCTATCAACATGGTGGCTCTCTCTCTCCCCCTTACATGATACCTACGTGTTTTAACATCAACAACATCAAGTTTGAGGCATTTCTTCCTATTCAGCCCCCTTCAGCTCTAGCCCACTCTCAAACGACCTCAAATTTACAATATCCATTTTGTGATCCAAAATCCTTATTTGTAGGACCCCGTAATTTTTTTTTTGTTAATAAATTAAATTAATTTTTGAATCTAAAAGTAGGGATAAACATTTATGTTTGATTTTGTGTCTATTTAATTGGAAAATTATCTAGGTTATTTTTGGAGAAGGATTTAGTAACTTTTATTTTGAACTTTTATGGAAAATGAGAAATAAAAAGAAAAACTTGGTTGTGGCAAAGCTGAAAATAGTGTAGGCGTATTAGGGTTAGGGATTTTTAAGGTGCCATATTTAAGTCACCTTAAGTACCCCGGCCACCATTTGTATTGGTTGCCAAAAAAAATTTCCCCTCTCTCACTCACGTTCTCTCCCTCTCAAGAACTCTCTCTCTCTCTCTCAGCCATACTACCCTCCAACAACAGCAGCAGCTCCAGATTTTTTTGGTGCTCGAGATCGTCGGTAAGAGCTCGGGTAGGTGTTTTCTTGCATTTTGGAGTTCTTTCTTCTCTTCTTCTCACGAATCAAGACCTTTTATCTCACTTTTGGTAGTGGGTGGCTGTAGGCAGTGAGGATCTTCAGATCTAGAAGGTAAGAGCGTGAGTTAGCCGTTCATTTTTTTATTTTCTCTGTACGAGCCTTTAACCACGTTTTTCCTCTCTTTTCTGGCCAAAAAGTGGGGTTTTGAGTGCAACGAAGGGTGGAAAAGGACCCCGAGGATTGAATCTACACGTTACTGAAAACAAGACGTCGAACGGAGAAAAGAAGAGCCCACATGTGTCAAAAATAGCCTCTGCTCACGGCAATGAGTGGACCACACGCGCCACTCTTCAAGCCACGCGTGAAGGGTCGGATCGGTGTACAGTCGGCGGCATTGGATTCGTGGTGTCCTGTAGTTTTAGATCCGGTGGTTTGTGAGTCAAAATTCGACGGCGGCACGTGGGGTCAGTTTTTCTAAACAATAAGCTCCCAGCAGTGTGTTATCCCTAGGTCTAGCCTCAAAACTTGTTAAAAGTTAGTTTTCTAAAGTGAATTTGCATGTTTGACTTTAGGTTGACCGAGTGATCCTTTGACCGACTTGTTAAAGAAGTTTAGAACTCGTTAGAGGTAAGTGACTCCACTTACGAACTCGTTAAGGGCTCAGGTTAGATGATGTATGTATATGTATGTTTCAATACATGTATATGTAGGATATCTCGATGAATAGTATAATATGCCATGTATGTATTAGTAAACTATGAGAAGTGTTGTGGCATATTTGCATGTATGACCTCGATGTATTTTTGTGATATTCTACCACATGTGTTAGCATGCTTGGGAATTGTTTGCTGGAATATGACGAAATTATGTTATATAATGTGGTACAACATGCATATTGTACAATATTAAGAATTCATGTCGTATGTATGTGAGACCTTGCATGAACCATAGAACTATGAACCATGAATTATATGAGGGTGACAACTACTTCCCACACCCAAAGGGTCGGTGTTGGGCGGGAATTCGGTTGTGTTGAATGAGTGGCATCTAACATCAATTGTAGTCGAATGCCCCTAATTAAATTGAGAGCCCAACACTCATATACAAAGTGGGATGACACCATGGCGGGATAAAAGTTATTGTTCATCCGACATGAGAAGTACAATATACAGTTGACCAATGAATAATAGGTCCCAAAAGTTTATGTCATTAGTTTGCATGAATGTGTGTGTTTGTAGGTCTGACCACATAGGTTGGGTCGCTTACTAGGTATTTGTTTAAAATACTCAATCTATTATATTAATATTTTTCAGGTAATGAACGTACTGTGCATGGTGGTTGACGACAGGGGTTATGTGGCCATAGACGAGTCTGCATGTTTTATATGAACTTTTATCATTTCATTTAAGATTTCCTAGATTCATAATTTTCCTATGACGTGTCTTTTTGGTTTGAACATCTTTTGATTAGATTTTTCTTGGGATCCCGATTAAAGGATTTTAAATTTTTAAGTTTTGTTTAAGTAATTTAATTCACTATTGAATTTAAGCTTAAGAGAATTTATGCATGCATGAAGTGACGGTCTTAAGGTTAGTTTTTAGTTGGGCCGTTACATTATCGACTAAAAAATGAAATACCCATATACTTCGATGACCAAATCTTCAGTGTCGAACTCATTCGACCCCAATTTGGTAAGGACCCAAATGAATACCAACCTTTCAATAAGAATTGATTGATATTCAATTTGCCTGAACTACCTTTTAGACTCAATTTGAGTGTTCTAAAGTGGGTTCTAACAACAAAATATTATTTATATTGTTGGGGAGTTGATCGATTGGAGTTTAGGAATGCTTAGGAAGTGTTGTAAGTAGTTCTTACTCGTTGGGCTTGTGTGTTGTATGTCTTGGTCAATTTATATGCTTATAATTATGATTATGATGCTTTTATAATTTCTAAGATGAGTGGATGTAATTTGATTTAAGTCGGCATATTCGAATGATATGTTGTGATATGTATTATGTGGTTCTTGTGATGTAAAGCATGTTGATATAGATGGAAAGATGGTTGAATGGTTGGCTATGTCTGATAAACATGCTTAGATGTTAGTTGTTGAGCTGTGTGTATCATGTTTGTTTTTTTATTGTTAATAAGAGCATGTAGTTATGTTGGGTTGTTAGGAAATGCATTTTAAGATTGAGTATGTGGTAGAAAGTGTGTTATAGGACTTGGGCTTGAGTTATGAACTTGTTTGTGGTTAAGGACAGTAAGTGAATATCAGGGCCACAATTTCAAGTTAAGTATGTGCTATGTATGTGCTATGTTCTTTGCTTACTCTCTTGTTATGAAATAATTATTAAATGTGTCAGTATGAAGCATGATATATTATTTGATTTGATTGTTTTGTTTCTTGTGTGTGGCTCTACAAGTGAGAGATACTTATTGAATATTGATGTACTTACCTAAAAACAATTCAGATTGTGTAGGTGATGTTGACTATTGCGACTTCAGTGATGGCATGGATGAGGCATGATGAGAGACATACCATTTAATTGTTCCATTTATTTTAGTTATTTGATTTTAGCCTACATAGCAAAAAGACTAGTTTAATTCTTTTTACTATAGGTTTGTGTGGGTTGAAAAGTTGTTATTTGTTATCTTATCTTTCAAAGTTTTATGTTAAGTTTGTTGGACTTCTTATCCCTATGAGTGGAGATTGTTGCTTGAGTTTTAATGAGTGTAATTCAAGAGTTTACTTTTGAGGAAATTTAGAATTGTCGTTAAATCTAGGTTGCGGTTGAACGAGTTGAATTAGGTAACGAACTCATGATTTAGCATGAATTTTGGGGCGTTACAGTTGGTATTAGCACGGAGTTATTCGTATAGACTAGCCTAGAAACTAGATCTTCTCCAAAATGAAAATGTCAATTAAAGTTGCACACTTTACATTATTTTCTATAGGAAAAATACTGGATGAAAATAATTTTATATTGATAATTATTTTTTTTTTAATTTTTTTTGTGTGAATGTTGGTTTGAGAGAACTAGATAGTTTTGATGTAAATGCAGGTTTGGAAAGAAGGGGTGAAAAGAACCTGAAGGTTTATTATTATTATTATTATTTTTTAACTAATAGTTGATGACTAAAAAATATCAACAAAAATTAAAATATTGAAATTTTTTAAATATGATTAACGACATAAAATGTCAATAAAAATGGAATCATTGATGGCTATAAAATGTCAATAAAGCCAAAATAATTGATGGCTATAAAATGTCAATAAAATAATAAAAGTTTATATTTTTTAAGTATAATTGATGGCTAAAAATGTCAATAATTATATATGTTGATGGCTACAAAATGTCAATAAAAATGAAAATATTTATGGTTTTAATTTATAATTGACGGTTATTAAAACCCAATAATTATTTACATTGATGGTTAAAAAGTATCAATAAAAGTGAAATAGTTGACAATTTTTTAAGTATAATTGATGGCTAAAAACGTCAAAATTTATTTATATTGACTGTTATTAAACGTCAATAAATCTTTTATAGTTGACATTTTCAAGACTAAAATTAACATTTAATAAACATGAATATTTAATTTATTGACGGTTAAAAATGTCAACAACGATCCAATATTGATAGTTTTTAGTCGTCAACTAAAATAGAATTTTTGATGTTTTGGATGTATTGACACTATTATAGTCAACGACTAAAACGTCAACTATAATGATAGTTGATGTTGTTTAGCCCTAAATAAAGGGCAAAATTGTAGTAGTGCAAATATAATAAATTGGACGTTTCTACATGCCTTTCTTATACTAATGCACTATAAACAACCACCAAAGACTCCATTTGATAAGTATAATAACCCTCTTTTGGAGAGTTATAAGTGATGCATAGTGAGAAGAATATTTGTGATACTTTAGTGGCCACTTGGTTAAGTATATAAGGCACGACGAAAGATACAATAAATACTCGTTTGGATTTGGAGGATCTAAAAATTTGAAAGGACTTGCACTTGCAGAAAGAAGGGACTAGAATAATTAAACCACATACTGCAGATACATTGACTACTAGCAAGAGGATTGACTGTTGTAAGTTCTTGAAATCAGCAAAATTTTATGATGGGATTGTATCAAATATATCATGATGTGTTAGCTTTAATGATGGAAAGCTATGAGGTTTGAAAACTCATGATTCACATGTTCTACTCCAACGACTTCTTCCTATTAGTATTCGAGTCTATCTACAGAAGGATGTGTGCACAACGATTGTGGAGCTGTATAACTTTCTCGTGATTTATGTGCATAAATAATATGCATCTGTGATCTAGATTGAATGCAATCAGACATCATAATTATACTGTATAAGTTGAAGAGAATCTTCCCTCCTGCATTTTTTGTTGTTATGGCACATCTTGTGGTATAATCATCAAAGTACACTTGAAAGCCCACAAAACTACTAAAATTTGTCCTAAAATAGCATTTTTTGGAGTGCTATCAAATACAAAGAAAGCTTAAAAGCTTGAGAGAGAAACTAAAACTCAATCTGAAAATTTTATTTATCAAAGGTTGTTCTCAAATGAGAAAATTGCATCCTTATTTGTACTAAAAGAAAGGACACAACCTTTCACCTATGTAGTCTAATTTAGCCTACAACCTTTCAACTCCATACATGAACCTTCCTAATTACAAATACATGAATTAAATAGTTATATAATGAATTAAAGATGTGGGTGAATCTCGATTTTCAGATTCATTGTGTCGTTTTGTATGAAAAGATGTCTTTGGAAGCTTGAGTAGATGCAACTCTTCATCATTGCTAGAAACCTTAGCTTGGACGTAATCATTCAATGTTTATTGTAGTCCTTTAGCTATAATGATTAAACTTTATGGTGGCATAATGCTTTACCCATCCTTGCTGTGAGTTTGAGTTGACTCTCACTAACTTTGAGCAAGTTTTATTTAAGCTTGATTGAGCTGGTTGGGCTTTGTGTTCATCTTGTGCTCTTCCCTCGTGGTCTCTTCAGTTACTTATTTCCTTATTAGTTCTTCTTTATTATTTTTGAGAAACATAAACATCTGGTAATTGTTTTTGTTCCTCGTTTCTCATTTTTTTTGTAGTGTTTCCAAAATTTTGTACAAATATTAAAAACAATGAATCAAGTTTTTTGTGTCTGTTTTCTATTTCCAATTTTTTCAAAAACAAAAATAAAAGAATTTTGTATTTTTTTTTACTTAAAAAAGATGAATAATAAATATTAAAAACTAAATATAACATAAAATTTTGAATATTCAATTTATAAAAAATAATTTTCATGATTTTTTTTAATTTAAAATTTGAGAGAACAAACAAGAAATGGTTACCAAATACATTTATACTTTTTTCAATTAAAAAAACAAGATATATGAAACAGTTATCAAACACGATTCTAATAATCTTTATAAAAAAAAGAAAAAAAAGAAAATGAGAAAAAAGAACAATACCAAACGAGCTTTAAGTCTTGAGTTTAATATCCATTTGGTCCCTAGATTCCAAAATATTACAATTTTATCCCTATGTTTCGAACTTAGTTTCATTTAATCTCTAAATTTTAAAATATTATTTATACAACTTTGAATTTAGTTTTCAATTTATCCCTAGATTTGAAAATGTGATATATTTATGACTATATTTCAACTTTGGGTCATTAATACAACTAAACTATTAGTCCACTTAACCTTATTGACTAGGGTATTATTACATCTATTAGTTAGTTATAACTATAGTTAGTTTACTCTTGTTATTTCTGTTATAGGAGGTTAGATTAATTCCTCCATTATCTTTGTATTTCAGTATTGAGAGAACCATTATTCTGTAATAAGTGTTTTTAAGTGAATAAACACACTTCCTCTTCTCTCACTTACACGTGTAATATGGTATCAGAGCGAAAAAAAAAAATTGCCTTTACTATCCTTTAGTTCTTCGAAGGCTCTCTCTGCTCGAGTTCTCTTCCCATGGCAGATCTTGAACCCTCAGCGCAACTCTTCAGCAAGACACTTCTGGATTCGAAATGCAACTAAATCCTTATGTTCTTCATCATTCAATTGGACCAACTTCTGTTCTGGTCAATCAGGAATTGACTGGTGCGAACAATTACAATTCTTGGAGTGGGTCGATGATGATCGCTCTCTCCTACAAGAATAAATCAAGTTTCGTTGATGGAACGATCTCTAGACCTGATGGAGCGCTTGCAGCAGCTTGGAAGTGCAAAAAGAACATCATTACTTCTTGGATAATCAACTCTGTATCCAAAGAAATCGTAGCGAGCATTGTCTATGGAGGTCCGGTCAAGGAGATGTGGGATGCACTTTAGGAGAGGTTCCAACAGAGTAATGGACCTCGTATTTTCCCAAGGAATTAGTCACCATTCAATAGGGTACTCTTTCTATTGAAGCATAGTATACTAACTTGGAAACGATATGGCAAGAACTCATTGAATATCGCCCTTCGAATGCATTGCTGCGGAGTGAAGCACCTAGTTGATCATTTACATTCCGAATACGTCATGATTTTTCTCATGGGATTGAATGAGTCATATGCGACTGTTAGGGCTCAAATCATTTTAATGGATCCCATTCCGCCTATTAATAAGGTTTTTTCCTTGATAATTCAAGAAGAGCATCAATGAACGGTTGACCAATCCACTTCATCAGTCAAGTCGATTGTGTTTTTTGCTGAGACTTTTCGAAAGATTGTGGATAGTCGAACACAAGAAAGAGGATCAACGCCCAGTGTGCCGACATTGTGGAATTAAAGGTCATACCATTGACCGATGTTACAAAATACATGGATATCCGTCAGGCCACAAATTCCACAATTCTACTCACAATCAGAAGAATCGTGGGAACATTCCAGCAAATCTTCCATCTGCTGTTGTCAATCAGGTTTCTATGGTAGCTGAGACCTCGTCGGTGCAATCTGGAAGTTCCACCGTACCAGCCCCATCCTCTTTCTTTACAAGTCTGAGCGCGAGCCAATATGCTCAACAGATTGAACTTCTCCAATCACATCACATGGCAAATAAAACAGAGAATGCTGCCTCTGTTCCCTCAGTATCTCATGTCGCAGGTATTTGCCATTTTTCTCTTATTTCTTCTGTCGAACATGTTGATAATTCGTGGATTATTGACTCTGGGGCTTCAAGTCATATATGTTGCCGCAAGGATTATTTTTTAACTCTTCAAAAATTCTCCCACATCACTGTAATTCTTTCCACGCACACTCAAGTCATGGTTGATTATGTTGGGGATGTTTACATATCTGAAGATTTAACTCTCCATGATGTTCTTTATGTTTCACAATTCACTTTCAACCTCATATCAGTGAGCGCTCTTCTTAAGAATGACAGAATTTCAATTGAATTCTCTGGTGATTCATGTTTAAGCCAAGACATGTTAGGATCGAAGATGATTGGCAAGGCTAAATGCGTGGATGGATTATATTCACTTAGTCTACCCTCTGGATGCTATACTAATTATGTTCATCATGCTGCCTTTGTTTGCAAGGTTTCGCCCCATAATCGCCTGGATCATTTGCCACATAAACGCCTTACTATTTTGAAAGATTGTTTGGGAATTTCTGATAGACATATACATTCCATTTCATGTCATATTTTCCCTCTTGCTAAACAACGTAGACTTTCTTTTGAATTACATAATCATGTTGCTAATTCTGTCTTTGATTTAGTTCACTGTGATATTTGGGGACCATTTAGAAAGCCTACCTATGGTGGTTACTAGTACTTTGTAACATTGGTGGATGATTGTTCCTATTTTACTTGGGTTTTTCTTATGAAGCATAAGTCTGATGCTGTTGTTACTCCACGATTTTTCAAATTGGTTGAAACTCCTATTTTCTAAGGCTATTAAGGTCTTCAGATCAGACAATGCCCATGAACTTCAATTTCAGATTTTTTTTTGCCTCTACGGGAACCATGCATCAATTTTCTTGTGTATATAGGCCTCAACAAAATTCTGTTGTAGAACGAAAGCATCAACATCTGTTGAATGTGGCCCGTGCCCTATTTTTTCATTCTCGTGTTCCTTTGCATTTTTGTGGTGATTGTCTACTAACTGCGGTATACTTAATCAACCGGATACCAATGAAGTTGCTTTCTAATCAGTCTCCCTTTGTTGTTTTGCATAAGTCTAATGTTGATTACAATCATCTTCGTGCCTTTGGATGTCTCTCTTATGCATCTACTTTGAATGTATCTCATCACAAGTTTGATCCTTGTGCATCTCCATGTATTTTTCTTGGTTATCCTGCTGGTATTAAAGGGTTCAAGTTGTATGATCTTACTAAGCATCAGATTATTGTTTCTAGAGATGTGGTATTCTATGAGGATTTATTTCTGTTTCATAATATTCAGGATCCTGATACCCCTTTGCTTCCTGGTTTTTTGGCTAACTTTGTTATCCCATGCTCCTCATCTGACATTCTTGGCAATTATGAGGCTAATTTTGTTGATGGGCCTTCGATTGCTCCTCCAACTTCACAGGTTGTTACTGATTTTTTTGAAACTCAGTCTCTTTCTCCCATTAATGTTTTTGCTACAGACCTGTCAGCTTTTGATGAGCCATCTATTTCCAACCAAGCACCTCGCCAATCTGATCGGTTGAAACGTCCACCTGCATATTTGAAGGACTTTCATTGTAATCTGCTCAATGCCAAGACAGAGACTATTGTTGGGTCTTCTTTATATTCTTTGAACAAGTTTCTGACTTATGATAAATTTTCTGATGCTCATAGACAGTTCATTATAAACATATCTACAGAGTTTGAACCAATTTATTTTCATCAAGCGGTGAAGTTCTCTCATTGGAGAGATGCAATGACTCTAAGATTAAAGCTATGGAGCGAAACAACCATTGGAGTATAGTTGCCTTGCCTCCTGGATAGCACGCAATTAGATCGAAATGGGTATACAAAGTCAAGTATCAAGCTGATGGAACTGTTGATCGTTATAAGGCGCGTCTCGTGGCAAAGGGGAACAATCAACAAGAAGGTATAGATTTCATAGACACCTTTGCTCATGTTGCTAAGATCGTAACTGTTAAAGTCCTTTTGACTATTGCTGCTTCTTTCAATTGGACTATTAATCAAATGGATGTAAACAACGCATTTCTCAATGTTGATTTGTTTGAAGAAGTATACATGACTTTGCCACTAGGATATAAGTCGAATATTGATTCATTTCACAAGGGGGAGAATCTTGTGTGCAAGCTCAATAAATCCATCTATAGTTTGAAGCAAGCTTCACGTTAATGGTTCAGTAAGTTCTCTAATGCCTTACTTTCTCATGGTTTTACTCGATCTAAGGCAGATTATTCCTTGTTCACTCGAGGTTCTGGATTGAAATTTGTTGCTTTGTTGGTATATGTGGATGACATTATTGTCACTGGACCATCTCCCCATGAAATTAATGTTGTTAAGTCTTTACTTAAGTCCCATTTCATGTTGAAAGATTTGGAAAATATGAAATACTTTCTTGGTTTGGAGCTCTCTCGGTCTCAGCAGGGTATTTTCTTGTCCCAAAGAAAGTATTGGCTTCAAATTGTTGAAGACATCGGATTTTTGGGTGCCAAACCTGGCTTGTTGCCTATGGAAGTTAACGTTCGACTTTCTAAGACATCAGAAACCTTGCTTTCTTCTGATGAGGCTACGGCCTATAGACGTTTGATTGGGTTACTTTATTTACAGGTTCGCGCCCTGATATTTCTTTTCCAGTTCACAAATTAAGCCAGTTTCTACAGCAACCACGATCTGATTATTTGGCAGCTGCCCACCATCTACTTTGTTATCTAAAACGAAGTCCAGGACAAGGTATCCTTCTTAAGGCTTTTTCTTCTTTCCAGCTGCGGGCTTTCGTTAGTATCTTGGAAATCAAAAAGTAGGCTATGGTGTCACGCTCTTCGGCTGAAGCCAAATATAGAGCTTTGGCAGGCGTCACAACTGAACAAGTGTGGATCAAACAATTATTGACTGATCTACATATTATTCCTACTCTTCCAGCTGTTGTGTACTGCGATAATAAGGTTGCCTTAGACTATTGCGTTCAGTCCCACCTTTCATGAACGCACTAAACATATCGAAATAGACTGTCACTTTGTGCGTGACATGGTCATTACTGGTTTTTTGAAGCTTTTACGCATTCGGTCTTCCATCTCAGCTAGGCGACATGTTCACAAAGGCCTTGAATTCTACTGCCTTATGAGGACTTATGATCAAGATGGGTGTTCTCCATAATCCATCTTGAGGAGGGAGCATTACATCTATTAGTTAGTTTACTCTTATTATTTCTGTTATAGGAGGTTAGATTAATTCCTCCATTATCTTTGTATATAAGTATTGAGAGAACCATTATTCTGTAAGAAGTGTTTTTAAGTGAATAGGTATCAATGAGTTTATTTAACATTTATTTATATTATTTATATATTTATTTGGGAAAATATTTATTTTATAATATTTCAATTGATG
>JAOANK020115389.1:0-18116 GCA_026257165.2 Telfairia occidentalis
AACTAGTTATTATATTTGCAAATATAGCAAAAACTTTTGATACCCATTACAAATACTCTAAACTAAAATTACATGATCTAAAACTTACTAATATAATTTTAATCAATATATTTTTTATATGAATAAATTTAATATAACTTTTGTTACAACAACCATCATTAATATAAAATATAATTAAATTTTATTATTATGATATTTTAATAAATTTATTTAAATAATTTACTTGATATAAATAAATAATAATTAACTAAAATAAATTTACATCAACATAACTTTTTATTAGAAGAAAAATGATTAGTGGTGTAAATAAGAGAAAAAGAATAATAAATAAATAAATAAAAGAGAAACAATAAAAATTTTAAAATAAAATAATTAATAAAAAGGTTGTTGGTCTCATTAAAAATGAGAGAAAATGTAAAAGTTGTAAGTCTTTTTTTTAGTACAAATGGTTGTAAATCAATTAATGAATAAATTGTGGAGTCTAGGAAACAAAGAATGTGGATGAGATGGATGATATTTTCAAGAAAAATTAGATTATTTATTTTATGGAGTAGAAATTAATCAATGGTAGATTCTATCCCTTAGTTTCATTTGCATTTTAATAAACATAGTTTATGAGAATGATAAATTTTTATTTTTATTTTTTAATTCCTATTTTAAATATAGGAAAAATTGCTAACTATGACTAAAAGTTTTTAAATTCGAAATCAAGTAAACGGAGACCGGAAGAAGTGAACAATATGATTTTTTTTTTCCGAAAAGAAAATAAAGGAAAAATATGAATTAGATTTATTGCTTTTCTTACACAATCCAATTCAGGAATTGGGGGATTCTCTCGAGAAAAAAGGAAAAAATTCAGGATTTTGGGGAACTGAACAGAGCAAAAGAAAGAAGTGAAGCAGTTCACTACTAAGCGTGGAGGTAATGCCATTCCCTTCATCTTCTCCATTTCTAGATTTCTTCCCTCTCTCACTCCATTTTCATCCTGTTCAGTAACAAGGAATCATGTTCAAAACAAAGCTTCAAGAGCTCTGTCACCGGAAATCATGCAAGTTACCGGACTATTCCGTGGTTAAACACGGTCAAGATCATGATCCCCGCTTTGAAGCCGTAGTCACCGTCGACGGCAAGCAATTCCGCTCTCAGGCTCCCTGTAAATCTTCTAAACAAGCACAGAACGAAGCAGCTAAACTTGCTTTCCACTTCTTCTCTCTTCCTTCGTCGCCTTCATGTCCGCAACCGCAGCCGCCGCCGCAGCCTGAGCAGCACCGCCCCCAACCGTTTTTTCCAGTATCGTCTCCTCGTCCGAAACAACGTCCCTGTATTTCGCAATTTCCTCAGCCGTCTCTGGATATTTCTTCTTTTCCTCAGCCGTCTCTGGATATTTCTTCTTTTCCTCAGCCCTCCTTGCCTTCGCAATTGGGTAAGAGTGTTAACACTTTTTACACTTTCTGTTGTTTACTTGTACATGCATTTAGGTGTTGTATGCTTAGTAGTTTTTGAGAAGCCCTATCTAAATGTTGGATGGTGTCATTGATTATTTAAGAAGTAACATTTTCATCTATTTGACAAGAAGATTATAAGTGGACATAAAAGAGTTTGCAGATCGTCCTTAATTTTTTCAAGATTAAAAATTAATAGGGCTCTTCAACTAATTTTTCTATCTTTGTTAATGGAAGACCTAGAGACCTGGAGGTGAAATTCTTTCTTCTTCACTATTGAAGTTGACTTCTTTGACTGTTTTATTGTTAAAAAGCAGAGAGGAAGGTCTTTTGGAGGGGTTTGAGATTGGTAGCTAGTTTATTCCTGTTTCTCAACATTCAATATGCAGATCATACTGTGATTTTCAGCTAATAGAGATGAGATCTTGTATAGTTGGAGTTAGCTTCTTAATCTTTTTCAACAGGCCTCTGGTTTCTCTATCAACACGTTCTATATTCTCTTTAACCGGCAATAACATGAAGAAATTGAAGTTAGAAAGCAAGTTACTAGCTTGGGCTGTAAGTTTGATGCTTTTCCCTTTTCTTATCTTAGTCTTACGTTATGTGGGAACCATAAGTTTCTTATCTTTTCAGGATCTAGTCCTGGATAAGGTTAGTGGTGAGCTTTCTAAA
The DNA here is from genome assembly GCA_026257165.2 of Telfairia occidentalis. NCBI lineage: Eukaryota > Viridiplantae > Streptophyta > Magnoliopsida > Cucurbitales > Cucurbitaceae > Telfairia > Telfairia occidentalis. The sequence continues at coordinate 2,115 of JAOANK020115389.1, forward strand.
TGGAACAATACCCCTTATTTCGAAGGGTGGTAGATTAACCCTAGCTCCATTGGTTATGGCCAACATTCCAACTATTTATCTTCCTTGTTTGAACTTTGATGTTTCTGTCAAGGTTGCAAAATGATGGAAAAGATTACTGGAGATTTTGTTTGGAAATTTTATTTGGAAAAGAGCTAACTCTGATCAAGGTTGTCATCTAATCAAGTGGAAAGGGAAGGTGCTTTCTATTTCTTTAGGTGGTTTGGGAGTTGAAGGGACACAAAAATCAAGCGTTTCATTGAGAGGCTTTGGCAATACACATAAGGAGGAGGCTCTTTGGAGGAAAGTTATTTTGCGTTAGTATGGTGTGGATCCCTTTGGTTGGTTATTTCTAAGGAGGGAAGTTGTAGTCATGGAGGTAGTCCTTAGTATTGGATTATCAAATCCAAAGTACTTTTTCATAGCTGCGCTTCTTTCAAAATGGGCAAGGGAGTTAAAATTTATTTTTGGGACAATAATCTGTAGGACGACCTTGTCTATTTCAAATACCAAAGGAGCTTTCATCAAGGATGTGGAAACTACGAATCATCTCATCATTCACTGACAGACCCGCCATCAAGAAGGTATACCCGAGAAGGAAGCATAGGAGGAGTGAGCAAGAGGTTGAGGGTACAAATGTAAATAAAGAATAAATTAGTTAGCAATCTGTTTTGAATAGGGTGTGACCATTTTTGTGATAGATTCCCTCATGATGTAAGAGGGGATGGAGGTTGGTATTTAAGGGTGTTGGCTAGCTGAACTCTGTACTTTTTCTTTGGTTAAACACTAAGAAGAGAGGTAAGGGAGAGAGGGGAAGCTCTATAATACTTCCCTTGACACAAGTACAAGTTGATAAATAAAATTCAGCTTCTATCATTCACTGTGAGCTTGCAACTAAGGGTTGCTTTCTAGTTTTAAGTTATTTGACCTCAACTTTCGCTTAAAGAAGGCACAACAGATTGGCTTCTATGTGAACCCTTGCTGTTTTTTGTTTCTTCTTTCAATTTGTCTTATTAATGTTGGCTTTCTTCATATTTGAAGAGGCATCTAGTCTTAAGGTCAATATGGCTGAATCAGTGGTAGGACACGTTGTTGCTCTATTTAAGAAGTTAACAATTTGGCTACGGTTTTGGTGGTAAATTTGGTGTGTGGTCATTGCAGTATTTTGATGTTCTTTGCTTGAGACACAAAGTGTTTGTTGTTTTGGAGAACATTTAGATGTAAAATTAAATACCAGTTAGTTGAAGGCATGGAGAACTTTTGTAAGGAAAATTCCACAATCGTGTTGAAAGAAATAATTCCTATTCCCTTTAAATGAGCTACAAGCTAAGGAGAATTTAAGAGCTCCCCACTCTCCGAAAGACCAACATAATCCTAACCAAAAGGATGGCTGCCTATTTTCCTATACGCATATATATCCCCTAAAGACTACGTCCTTCAACCCATGTCATTGTTAAAGTAATGATATAAGATTAGATTTACCGTAACCTATTGACTTAAACTTTTGGGTTGATTGATGATTTAACATGCAATTAGAGCATGAGGTCCTGTGCTCGAACTCTTGTAATGCCATTTTCTCCCAATTTAATATTGATAACCATTTGTTGGCCTTGTGCAAATTTCTAGCCCACAAGTGAGGGAAAGTGTTAAAATAATGATATAAGATTAAATTTACCCTAATCCATCAACTTAAGCTCTTTTCTTTTTTTTTTTGGAGATAGGAAACCAACCTTTCATTGAGAAAGAATGAAAGAATACAATGCACATAAGACACAACCCACCAAAAAACAAATGGAGCCTAACTAAAGCGAAAAGGGGCACCAATCAAACAAAATAATGTTCAAAGGGTAGTTACAAAAAGTCTTGGCAAGGAAGGCTCAAATGGAGGTATGGAACCTAATCAAAGACCACACATCCTCCTTGGCCTCTCTACCCCATAAAGATCTTGTTGTTTCTTTCAACCACAAGCCCCACCAAATAGAACAAGTTCCAACAAGCCATAAAAATCGCCCCTTATCACGAAAGGGAGGATGGAAATAAGTTCCTCGATCCAAGCCCCACATCCTCTTGGACGAGCTAGGTGGACACCAAAAACTTAGAAGAAACAACTCCAAATCGAGTAAGAATAGTCACAGCTCCCAAAGAGATTGTCAAGATCCTCATCGTCACGCTTGCAAAGAATACAACAATGCAGGCCAAACATACCTATGGTCTTCCTCACCACCCAATCTAGAGTGTAAACTCTTCCAAGAAGAACCCGCCACATGAAAAATTTTACCTTCTAGGGAATTTTCACCTTCCAAGAAGAACCAGCCATACGAAAAATCAACTTAAGCTTTTGGGTTGATTGGTGATTTAACAAACTTTCTCTAGGCCCCACACACATTACAAACTCCTTCATACATCGTTTCCCTCTTCCCTTGCCTTCTTCCTATGAAAAACCTTCATGATTGGGGGGCCTATGCTTATCATGTGTACTTGGGACCATTGGAGAAATTTGCAGGTGATGGAGAAAGAGCTGTCTATGGAAGAAGACATGGAGGTGTTAATGATGCAAGAGGAAGGTGTATGATGTGAGGAAGAAGAAGAGTCTACTCTCTTGGTCAAGTTTGAGTGTGTTTGGTATGCCTTTTAAACTGTTTATTGATAGAAAAAATGTTTTTTTTCAAAATTAACCGCATTTGGTTAAAATTTCAAAGAGTGCTTTTAACTTATTAAAAGTGTTTTTTAGAATTTTTAATAATAAAAAATGGTTTGAAAATGTGTAAAAAATATAAAATACATTTAAAGCTTTTTAAATTAACTATTTAATTATTATTTTTTTTGGGGTAAAAAATGCTTATATAATAAATGTTTTACTTAAAAACATTTTTTTAAAAAATTATATCAAACATGCACTTTATCTTTGGGCTGGCTGGAAATTGGAGTTAGGCCCATTCTGTGAGCATGAAGTTGGATCTTACTTTAGGTGTATCTCAACTAAAGCCAATATTACTACTCTACCTTGCATGCAAAAGTTAGAACCCATACAATCCTTAAATTCTGTTGTATTCATAGATCTAAAGAATCATGGTAGGTGTTTTATTGTAGAGATAGAAGTAGGGTGAGCAAGTATACAAATGTCTATAGATGGATAGTGGACTAGTCATTGTTTAGATTATTGAAGATTATACATAATCCTGATAAGAAATAAAGATGACGTGCTCTGACGCACCATGTGTATCAAGAGAGAACAAATCTTGGGGCTGGAGTATGTCTGTTGCAAGATGATGGGATACATTCTTACAAAGTCGTGGTGCACACAAGTTGGTTTGGACACTCACAAATATAAAAAAAGTCTTAATGACTTTGATTGGATTGTACTAATTACTTAAAACTTTGACCTTCTGCAATTATTTTTGATCCTGGAAAATACAATGTCAAGAAGGTTTAAGTTAAGTTGAATTCAGACATAGTATATTTGTTTTGCCAAAATGCTAGAATACTTAAAATCTTGTTGTCACTTTCCTTTTCTTGCAGGCACTTTTGATGCAAGAACTAACCTGGACAACAAACTTTCTTCTCCACAGAGACCAGAAGTACAGCTTGAGGTGGCAAACGAATCTTCTGGACTTGAGGAATCTACTAAAGGTTTTAAAGGCTGTATTAAATGTTTATCAAGCTTTTCAGTATTTCATTTCACATCCTTAAAAATAATTGTTATTGTTTGTATTTGAGCCATCAAATTATTTTCTGATTGATTTTGTGTGCGAGGATACTTATAGTTACATTAGTTTATGTCGTCTGATTTTTCCTGTCGATTCTTCCATCATGATTAATATGAACAACAAATTTTCTACACAGCCAGTCCAACCAAAAATACAAGACACTGATCAGTCTCCTGTTGTTGATGACATTGACAAAGAATTCACTAAATTGACTGGTTAGACAGGATTACCTACCACTATATTCCTCTGCATTAACAGAGATATATTGCTTCAATTTTATGTTAGGGCATTGTGGTTATAGTGGTTTATTTTGACCATTAATGTATAGGTCACTTGAATATCCTTTACCGAGTCAAAATGGTTGAACTCTTTACATGCTATATGATCAGCAGCTTTATGTCACGTTGACGTGAATATTATTTTTTGAACAAGAGACAACTTTTCATTGAAAAAATGAAAAGGAATACAAGTTCAAAGGACACGAACACTCGAGGGAGTGAAAGTAAAAGAAAACAAATAAGCTATAAATTCGAAGCGGACAAATAAATGCATCCCAATTAATACAAATATAAAAAAAAGAGTAAGAGGCAAAGATATTAGATAAAGAACTCCATTGGGATGACTTAAGCTTAGCACTGTTGAAACAATCGAGCCAAAGTTGAGACTTATCTTCGAACACCCTTTGATTGCGCTCAAACCAAATTTCAGATAACAAAACCTTGATAGAATTAATTCACAGCAGATGACTTCTTGGATTCAAAGGACTACAAAGGAGTTGGAGAATGTTGCTCTTAGAATCCTCCAGGAAGAACCAAAAGAGGTTGAAATAGGATAATAAAGAATACCAGCAGTCCAATGCATAAGAGCATTGAAAAAAGAGATGATATTGAGACTCCAAATTAGCAAAATACAACACATATATTTGGAGAGAGAGACATCCCTGCCAGGTTCTTTTGCAAACAATCAGCAGTATTAATGTACCCGTTAAGAAGAATCCAAGTAAAAATATTGCATTTCTGAGGACATTTAGACTTCCATAATGAAGCAAAAAGCTCTTTAGATAAGCTTGAAGAAGAAGGGAAGTGCTTTGTCATGGACTTAACAGAATAACAGCCCGATTGTTCTAAATTCCAACACATTTTATCCTCCAAACTACTCAATCTAACAGAAACCAAGGATAGCAACTCTGCAAACTCTGAAGAGTCAACATTTAAGAGACTGCGGCGAGTGCAGATATTCCAAGCTTGGGAATTAAAGTCCCAAAAATCAGCAATTGCTCCGTTAGGATGTAAAGTCACCTTAAAAAGATGAGGAAATAAAGTACTTAGAGGAGCATCTGAAATCCAAATATCCGTCCAAAAAGAGATTCTTCTGCTATTACCAATCTTGAACTTGTAAAGAGAGCTAGCATTTCTTCAAATCTTGAAAATGTTGACCCAAGGACAACGCAAACAGCCATGATAATTAATTTTTGAATTCCAATTGAACAAATCCGTGCCATAAATGCTGGCTATTATCCTTCTCCATAAGGAATTCAGCTCATTCCCAAATCTCCATCCCCATTTTGCCAACAATGCTTTATTTTTCCATTGCAAACCACCTATACCAAGGCCACCATCATCCACAACCCGAGAAACCAATTCCCAATGCGCTAGGTGACTTAGCGTAGCCATATTCGAACCCTCCCAGAAGAAATTACGTAGTAACTTTTCAATTTGAGAACAAACACTCTTTGGCATCTTTGAGGAGGGAATATTAATTCCACAAATGGATGATTTTTCCCAATTCACCTGCATGCCTGATAGCCATTCAAAAGCTTCGACCACATTTATTAGTAAATTCGACATATCATCTTCTTCTTTACAAAATAATAAAGTATCGTCTACAAACTAAAGATGTGAAATATGCACTGAATCGTTACCCATAACTAAACCTTCAAATAGACCCTTTGAATGCAAATGCTCCAACATGCTGCTAAACACATCACCTTTCAAAATGAATAAAAATGGCAAAAGAGGGTCGCCTTGACGCAAACCTCTAGTTGCATTGATTCTTCCTTTGGGCCTTCCATTTGGGATCTCGAATACAACCCATAATCCATTTTATCCATTTAGAGCCAAATCCCTTGTGGAAAAGAACCGATTCTAGAAAATTCCAATCCACCATATCAAATGCCTTCTCAAAATCAAGCTTTATGACCCAACCCTCCTCCTTTTTAAGTCGGTAAAACTCCACTAATTCATTAGTAGCAAGAATGGAGTCTAAAATATCTTCCTTTAATAAATGCACTCTGATTTGGGGAAAGGCAAAGCTCTCTTCATCCTTTTCGCAAGGACTTTTGCCAGCACTTTATAGGTGGAAGACAAGAGACTTATTGGCCAAAAGTACTTTATACTCCAAGATTTTTCCTTCTTTGGAATTTAAACAAGTATGTGTTTCTTTTAAGCATGCATTCACATGCACATTTCTATAAAATTCCGCAAACATCCTAAAAAAATCAGATCACAATTGCTGCCAAAACTTGAGAAGGAACTCCGAGGTAAAACCATTTGGACCGGGAGCTTTGTTTTTATCAAGATTTTTAAGAGCTCCAATAATTTTTGCCTCATCAAACTGCCGTTCCAACCAACACCTTTGATCTAAGGGAAGAGGAAGCTAATTTAATCCAAAAGGCATAAAACAATAAGAAAGCTTTCTGCTGTACAAAGAGCTAAAAAAATCAATAATTTCCTTTTCAGTGGCCAGCTGAGTAATAAGAGATTCCCAATTGGAGTTAACCAATTCAGATATCATAGACTTTCTTTTCCTGAGTAGCAAGATAACGATGATAGAAGCTTGAATTCTCATCCACTCCTTCAAAGAGCTTGCATTTTTGAATTAAGTCCCTTTCTTCAACGATATAAATATTCAGCAAATCACTTTTGAGAGAGGATCTTCGAATAATATCATCTTTTAATAACCTAGAAATTTCTTCTTTTGAATCAATGTCTGCTATATTTCTCAAGAGAAATTGTTCAGAAGCCTTTCTTTATGTTTCAAATTCTGAATTCAATTGCCGAAGGATGACTTTTAGCTTTCTAAGTTTTGAATTGATAGCAAATCCAGCCCAACCAAAGGATGTATCAGCCATCAATGATGTTTCAACACGAGCAATGCAATCCTGGTTTGACAACCAAGAGTTAAAAAACCGAAAAGGGCAAGGCTCCCAATGGAGTTTACCTGATTCAAGAATAAGAGGAAAATGATCTGAAGTAATTCTGTTAGCCTTGTTTACTCTAGAATTTTCAAAAATTGAATCCCAATTTGATGGGATAAAAAAGCGATCCAACAAAGATTGACTTCTTGACTAGGTAAAATTACCATTTTGAAGGGGAATTTCCAACAATCCCAATTTCTCAATAAGCTCATTAAATTTCATCATGCTTCTGGTTGAGGAAGTGCTGCTCGATCGTTCGGATGACCATCTAATTGCATAAAAATCACCTCCTAAACACCAAAGTTTATCAATGTATGCTAAAACAGATCTCAGTTAATTCCATAGATGCTTTCTTTCCCAATAATTAGTGGGACCATACACATTTGTTATCCAAACTTCCAAATTATTGGAATAAGAGACTGAGATGGAAATTGAATAACCCCCTTTCAAAGCTTCTTTAACCGTGATTTTAGATTCATCCCATAGGACAATATTCCACCAGATCTTCCTAAAGAATCAACTTCAGCCCATCCAACATTTTTCGAGATCCACGACAATTTCACTAGCTTTATTTAAATTCATCAGTCATCAGGGCAGTGATTTTTGATGAATTTCTTCATCAAGATCCTCTTTTTAAAATCACCCAAACCTCTTACGTTTCATGAGACAATCTTCTTTGATAATCAAGGAAAGCCAAAACGGAGGAGTAGCAAAACAGAACAGTTGCAAATTGATGATGGAAAAAACCAGAGACAAAAATCAAACCATGGATCAAACTAGAACCGACGAGTGCAACTACAGAGCAAAACAGAGCACAACAGAGCTTAGAGAGAAGTGTAGGGGATCAGCGGCATTCCCATCTTTTCAAAAAACAGAGATTGATTACCTTGGAGCTTTCCATGAAGATTTTGAGGAGGTATCTTGGATAAGTCTACTGCATTTGCAATTGGAGTTAATAATTGATAATCATTGGAATGAAGATCCTCTCGAAAAAGACGCAAAAGATCCTTACCAACAGAAGCAAAATCTTGCGAGTCAAAATCCCCTATATAAGGTTAAATTATTCAAAGGAGACTCATAACTGCTTAGATTAACATTTACATCTGAATCAAGGGCTTCATCGATGTTATTCATAGAGTCTTGGACAAAGCCTTGACTTGTTGAGTGAATTGGCCCATGATAACAAAGAACTTTCCGTTTCCACCTGATAGCACCATTTTCACTAAAAACAGGTCCTAAATGAATACAAATAGGGCCCACTGAATCAGAGATAATAATAGAGGTGTTTTTGTATTTTTTTTCTACTGTAAAAAAAAGGAAGTGCCTTAACACTAAATTCTTTGAAGGGAGCCTTAAATGAAGCTCCATGGCTCATTAATAGCATGAGGCTGCCAATCAGAATTTTTTCTCATAATTGCTTCTGAATTGTCAAAACTGTGTGAAAGATTTAATTCCCGATGCCCAACCGTTGAACATTTATTAGTGGCTTTTGGGGACAATAAAACGACTGAAAAAAGAGTTAAATTCTGATCAAAAGACTCTTCAGGCTCCTTAGAATTCCCAACCGACTGCTCCTTCACTTCAAATGTCACATTGTTTGGAATAAAAAGGGAATCTTTTGAAGTCCTCGACTTTTCATCTTCTTTATCTCTTAGAATTCTCTCTTTTTCCAAAAGATTTAAAAAATCCTCCAACAATGACGAACCATTTTCCATCTAGAAAGACTGATCCAGTGATGCTTCCACTGCCTTAGAGATGGTTGAAGGAATTGCTTCTAGGGAGGAGGATGCTTCAACGAAGTGTTCATCTTCCCTTATCAACTTGAATCTTTCAATGGCAACAAGATTTACAAAGGGGAAATCCAGATTATTTAGACAACTTCTCAATCTGCCAACTGAAAGATAACTAGAAGGAAGAGACGAAGGACAACTATCTGAGATGCAAACTGAAAATTTTCCAAGTGACGGATCTTCAATCGAAATAGAAGCTGGCAAAAAATCACATACATTTGGTTGAACTTTAATTATTGCACTCTCCCAACTTGTCATATTCAGAATTTCAAAGGTAAGTCAGTAAGATTATTCCAACCCCCATAGCTCTGCTTGATAAAATCCCATTTCTCAAATTTCACATAAAATTCCCCTACTTTCCTCCATTTACCATCTATCATAGGAATAATTTGAGAACCCTCTTCCTCCACTTTTAAAAGAGCTTTATCATTAAGAAAAGGGTTGAGGAGGCAGTGAGGAGAAATGCAATTTCTTAAGGCTTGTGAAAGCTCCAACCATTCATCGTGAGCACAAAATCTAGTGATAACAAATAACCTTGCCAAGTTGTTTTTTACAACTGATGAATCCTTTCGAACCCAGTAATTTGTTGAAGAACCCTGAGTCTGAGAAGCGTGAGGAATAGATACAGAACCTTTGGATAAAACATCTGCAAAAGAAACCCCGAAGAAACAAACTGAGATTTACCTCTAGTAGCATGGAGGGAACTAATTGAGTTCTTGGAAGGATGATTTTGGCTTGGTTTCAAAAAAATACTGAATTTCCTGAGCATTTCCCAAAAAATAAGCCGTCCTTGTTTGTTAACATCTGCTGGAATAAGCAAACTCTTTCTTCCCCCAGAGGGGGGCCAAATAACACATTCAAGAAGCCAACTATGATTGAATTTGGACTGAAATTTCCTAATCCTTCATGTACCATGAAGATCCATTTCCTGCTTGAAAAAGCTACCCTAAATAGGCTGCTGTAAAAGCTTCACAAACTGACGTTCAAACCATTGAAATTGAGGGACATGACGGGACACCACATAATTTCTAACATCTTCAATGATACACTTGCCTTCTTTTAATTGAGTGCAGTAGAAACTTTTGCCAATCCGACAACTAAAGATTTCCATTGGAAGAAGGCCAAAATAGAACAGAGCAAGAAAGATGATCAAAAAGGTTACCGGAGTCTAAGACGGTGAACGGAGAAGGCTATCAAAGGTGGAAGAGTGGACGAAGAGAGGAGAGAAGAGAGAACATACTTACCTTAGCCAATTTTAATAAGGTTTTATCAACCATACACTGGCGTGAATATCAAACTGCAATATGGAGGTAGATGCCAATTTCTTATCTAAAAACATATTGAGGTAGAACATCATGTTCACATTTGTTTCTTTTTTTTTGTTTTTGTTTTTTTATTTTTGGAAACACATGCTCACCTTTTTTTGTTATATACTTTGTTGTAATATATACTGATGGAGAATTGAGTAGGAAAGCTGTTTTTATGATGTTTTATGCATGGATGGGCATAGATTTGTAGGGGTTAATTAACTTTTAAGAATCAAACATGGTCAGGAAAAATAAAAGATGTAGTTTATCCTTTATGCTCTTGAGTAAATCGAAGATATCAATGCCAACCAACTCAATGATGAATTGCCTCGGAAGAACTAGTAAGATTTGGGGGGTGATTAGACAGGTTAGGTTGGTCAAGTTTTTGTTAGTTAAAGTGAGCAACTTCTATTAATATGCCATATAGGGAGAAAACTTTTGAAAGGAAGCTAGAATTGAGAGCGGAAAGTCCCCACTTCTCAGGAGCTTGGAAAGTCAAGTACTAATATCTCTTGAGGATGCTTGTTTTTATTTTTATTTTTCTTTATCTATATATGTATAAACATGAGCCGCATTGTGCACACCTCGAATAATCTCACAAGATAATTGCTTAACTCTACTGCATTTGATTGTCAAGAAAACTTTGTAAGTTCTTAAATCCTAGGTAGCCTAAAAAGCACGACATAGGACACATATAGGACATGGATATGACCCGTAAACTTCTGAAAACGTAGGACATAAATACGTTGGGTGACATATTTTGTTAAAAAATATGTATATTTATTGATATATTTTTTATTCATCTTCAATGTTAGAAGAGCTTGAAAATGTAGAAGGATTTGTTTGGCTAGAAGAGGAAGATGTTATTTTTATTGTTTATAAATGTTCTAACATGTAGCATTTGTTAGAAGGATTAAAATCTAGAATTGTTCTGGAATATCTCGTCTAAGAAAAGAAAAGGAACCTTGCAATTGGTGGCAAAGTGGGCAAGCGCTAGTTGTTGCGAAACCCCTTCTATCACAGTCAGTCCACGATGGTTCTCTTCTTTTATTTCAAGGGCTCCTAGGAATTTTAACTTACTTTTTAGCTTGGGTTTAATGGGCTTACATGGGCTGACTTTTATTCTTTCTAGAAGTGTGTTCACAGCGCATCCAAGATGTATCCAAGCGTGTTCTAAAATAAAAAGAAAAATATTCGATACATTTTTTTGGCACATCGGATATGTGTTTGGACTAATTCATTTTCGACGTGGACATTTTGAAGTGTTGAATTAGTTAAAGTTTAGATTATATTGACTTAGTTATAAGTTGTTATTGTTTGTTTAATAAATCTCCTTTATTTTAGAGAAGTTAGGAGTTAGGGAAGTTAGGAGGTTATCCCTAGATTTTATTTTCTCTTGTAACCTATATATAGTGCCTCTATTCTTCATCTTTAATCATTAATTGGGAAATAAACAATTTATTTCGTCTCTCTGCTTGTGTATGTCTCTTTGGTGTCTCCATCCTTAGTTTTATGGTATCAGAGCTAGGTTTCGATTGACACTAGAATGGTTAAAACAACCATTATGACTGACATGTGCAAGGATGAGAATTCCGAAGGATCAAATAAGGCCTCGATTTCTCTCTCGACAAGCACGTCCAGACACCTTACATCTCTTTCTTTGAAATTACTTCGCTCCAAATTACCTCTCCAAAACTCAACGGAAAAAATTTTCTGCAATGGTCTTGATCGACCCTTTAGTTATCCGCAGTCGAAGTGGACTAGGGTACATCAATGGCATGATAGCAAAATCAGATGAAGTCGACCTTTCTTTTTCTGTGTGGGATGCTCAAAACTCAATGCTCATGGCATGGCTCATTAACTCGATGGAGGAGGACATTAAAGAATCATTCCTCTTCTACTCAACATCAAAGGATTTCTGGAATGCACTCACTACGACTTTTTCTAATTTTGATAACTTGGCTCAATTGTTTGAATTACGCAATGAGGCGCGGTTCTTACGACAAGGTGATCCAATGTCACCCAATATTACAGCTCATTATATCCACTATGGGCTGAACTCGATCTATTTCTTAAACTCGAATGGGAGAACCTGAAGGATGCTGAACGTTTTCGCAAACATATCGAGAATGATCGAATCTATGATTTTCTTGCAGGTCTTCGTTTGAAATTATATGATGTGCACGGCTGCTTGCTTGCCACAAAGCCAATCCTAGCCATCGACGAAATATTTGCAAAAGTTCGTTGGGAGTCAAGCCGCAAACGGGTGATGATGGGTGATACATCCGCAAAACCCACGTCCCCATGCTGGAATTATCAGCTTTGGCGGCGCGAAAACCACCACCTCCATCCCGATCTACTCGCTGGAACAACCTATGCTGTGATCACTGCAAGCGCACAAACCATTCCAAAGATCGGGTTGGGAACTCCATGGTCGTCCCCAACGAAAGAATTTATTTGGAGATTCTCGGTCACCTCCGACCACAAGTACTCCACCTTTTTGAATAGCTCCTCTAGCTATCAAATGGGCTCTAATATGTCGAATCCAACCATATCATATCCTCAAGACCCGACCACCTCTTTCTCTCCATTATTGAACGCGCAACTCGAACCGTCCAACCCTCGTCAAGCTTTGTAGCACAACAAGGTATTTTTGGTGCGGCTTTAACAAGTCAGCAACATCTCGGTTAGTGGATATTGGATTCGGGTGCAATTGATCATATGACAACTTTTCATGATATGTTTACCGTGTACTCACCCAACCCGATTCAGACACATGTCAAGCTTACAGATGGGTCATTGGCTATTATTAAGGGCTTTGGTTCTATTGTTCTTAGCCCGAATATTACATTGCACTTAGTGCTCCATGTCCCTAAATTATGTTGCAATTTAGTTTCTGTTCAGAAGTTGACTCATGATTTAAAATGTCAGGCCCTGTTCACTGACTCTAAGTATTTGTTTTAGGACTTGATAACAGGAATGACGATTGGTAGTGCTGATGGCTTTGAGGGGCTCTACTACTTCAGAGAACCAAGTCTAAGGAATAAACAAGTTCTTTAGATTGGTTGTGAGTCAACTCCTAGAGAACAACAAATTCTACTTTTACATCGCCATTTAGGGCACTCAAGCTTTCAGTAACTTAAACATTTGCACCCTTCTCTTTTCCATACTAAAAACCTTTTTTCTTGCAAAGTGTGTCAACTTGCAAAATACTCTCGCACGTCTTATCCTATTGTTGAGTATATACCATCCACTCCATTCACAATGATTCATAGTGATTTATGGCGGCCGTCTCGCATCAAAACTATGTCTGGTAAACGTTGGTTCCTTACCTTCACCGATGACCATACTAGAGTTTGTTGAGTCTAATTACTTAAAGAAAAATTAGAAACCGCGTCAATCTTTCAAAAGTTTCATTCCCTCATTCATAATCAATTTAATACGAGAATCAAAATTTTTTGCACACGTAAGGGGACAGGATACTTTAATCAAACATTAGGTACTTTCTTGTCTCAAAATGGAATCATCCACCAAAGTTCTTGTGTTATTACCCTCCAACAAAATGGTATAGCGGAAAGGAAAAATCGGCATCTTATAGAAATTGTTCGTGCTCTCATGTTTGCCCATTCTATTCCTAGCCATTTTTGGGTGGTGATGTCCTTATTGCGTGTTATCTCATTAATTGAATGTCTTCTCGTGTTCTGAAATTTAACACTCCACTAGAAGTCTTACTCACTATCTATCCACAAATCTGATCTACCCTCACGATCCTCCTCAAAACATTTGTGCGTACTGCATTTACTCATGTTTATGATCATTAATGTCACAAATTGGAGTCAAAAGCTAGAAAATGTGTCTTCCTTGGTTACTCTCCTACTCAAAAAGGCTATAAATGTTATTGTCTAGCCACCAACAAATTTTACACTACCATGGATGTCACATTTTTTGAGTCTCTATCATTATTCTCCCTAAATTCCCCTCAGGGAGAGACTGAGCCTATTGCAAGTAATCTTGATAGAAAATTTTGGGAGATTGACTATCTAAATACCAGAGTCGAGTCTCCTCAGCCAGAAATACCACCTCCTCAGCCAAAAATACCTATGTTGATTGTCCCAATTACTCAGACAGAAGAATCAGTTCCTATTATTTTCTGTAATAATCAGGATGATCAAGTCAACCCAAATCCAAGTGATAAGCAACCTAAGACTCTTGTTTATTCTTGGTGACAAAGAGGAGTGGAGCCAAACGGTTCAAAGAGGAGTGGAGCCACCATTGCCTCAACAGCAAAGTCATGAATTTATCTCGTCTTTAGGTACTGAACAATCTACCCTTGTGCCTCAAGATAATACTAATGATATTGAACTCCTTATTGCACTTAAGAAGGGTGTGAGATTGTGTACTTAGTATTTGATTGCTCAGTGTGTTGGCTATAGACATTTACCTTCAGCAGTTCAGTCCTTGGCTCTCAATCTGGAAGCCAATGAGGTACCGAAGTCCATTCAAGAGGCTATGAGTGATCCACGGTGGAGAAATGTGGTAGATGATGAAATGAAGGCTTTGAAGCTTAATAATATGTGGACAATAGTTGATCGCCCTCAAGATAAACCAATGGTAGGATGCCGATAGATCTTTACTGTCAAATATAAGGCTGAGTGTCTATTGAAAAGTATAAAGCAAGGTGGGTGGCCAAAGGATACTCTCAGACTTTTGGGGTAGACTATCAGAAGATATTTGCACCCATTGCAAAACTAAACACAATTCATGTCCTCTTGTCTCTTGCTACAAATTTGGATTGGAAACTACAATAGCTGGATGTCAAGAATACATTCCTCCATGGGGATTTGGTAGAAGAGGTGTGCATGGACCTTCCCCCTAGATTTGATATTGATAAGTATGATGGAAAGATGTGCAAGCTGAAGAAATCTCTCTATGGTTTAAAACAATCTCCACGTGCATGGTTCATGCGATTTACAAAGGATGTTTGTAAATAAAGGTATACCCAAGCTCAAAGCAAACCGACCATACAATTATTCTACAGGCACTCTCAAGGTAAGATGACCATACTCATTGTTTATGTCGATGATATTATCGTAATAGGTGACCACTATGATGAAATAGAAAGGCTAAAATAGGCACTAGGAAAAGAGTTCGAAATAAAGGACTTGAGGGCACTTCGGTATTTTCCTGGTATGGAAGTCGCAAGGAACAAAACTAGTATATCTATATGTCAAAGAAAATATATATTGGACCTTTTGAAGGAAATCGAAATGCTCGGATGTAAACCAGTTGATACTCCAATAAGTCCTAATCATAAGTTGGGAGAGAGTCTGGATGGGATACCGGTTGAGAAAGGGAGATATCAACGTCTTATTGGAAAATTAGTCTATTTATTCCACACTAGGTCGGATATTGCATTTGCCGTTAGTGTTGTAAGCCAATACATGCATGCTCCAATTGAAAAACACATGAAAACCATGTATCATGTTCTTAGATATCTTAAAGGAACTCCAGGGCTTGGATTGTTTTTGGGAAAAGATGATGATAAAAAGATTAAAGCATTTACAGATGCAGATTGGACAAGAACATATGGAAACCGTGTATCATGTTCTTAGATATCATAAAGGAACTCCCGGGCTTGGATTATTTTTTTGGAAAGGATGAGGACAGAAAGATTAAAGCATTTACAGATGCAGATTGGGTAGGTTCTGTTCAAAATAGGAGATCTACGACAGGATATTGTCCCTTCGTATAAGGTAATCTTGTTACATGGAGGAGTAAGAAACAATCAGCTGTTGCAAGTAGTGCTGAAGCTGAATTTAGAGCATTATCACATGGTATTTGTGAAATAATGTGGCTGAAACTCCTTATCTAAGAACTGAAGATTAGGTGTGATAGTCCAATGGAAGCCTATTGTGACAACAAGGCTGCAATTGCTATTGCACACAATCCAGTGCATCATGATCGTACTAAGCATGTTGAGGTTG
>JAOANK020115484.1:0-18113 GCA_026257165.2 Telfairia occidentalis
CTGTGACAGTCAGTGGTAATTTCCCCTAACCCGAGCCTGTTTCCTTTTATTTCTCTTAAAGTATTGTCATAATTCTTGTTAAACTGCATCTCTTAAGTTTATAAGCTCATTTTTAGTCTTTCACAAGTGCAATTTTTGGTGACCTTAATTCTCCTAATTGATAACTTTTACTAAGAGCTTTTGTTCAATTATCTCTGTGGATCGACCTTGTTGCTACACTTCAGGGTGTATACTTGCACCTCATTAGGTAAACAACCAAGAGGCACATGCGCTCGTGCATTCGTGCGCCCGCTCGCAGCCGTCTGCCTTGCATCATGTGTAGTGTTGAGACTCTACTAGCCATTTTGTATGTGCGACCGAAACATGAATTTTGGTTAGTAGACATCGGAGCAACGTCGGAGAAACTAGGGTTCCAGAAGGCTCGTTTGTGGTGCATTTTTTTAGGATTTTCGAGAGAAGATAGTGGGCTACTAGTCTGATGGTTGAGGGAGTTCTCAAAGTGCTCAGGATCGAGTTTCTACACCTTGGGATGCATGTTTACGATGGAAATGGTGTAGATTCTTTCGGGAGTTTCCTCTTTTCTCTTTATTTCTTTACGTGTTCTGTTCTTGAGGACTTTTCTGGGCTGTATAGGATGTTAATCAACAGCTAAATTTTTGTAATCTCAGGGTGTTGGATACTTTTAGGCTTATTTTAATGTATTGATTTGTTTATGGTTGGTTTTAAGTGTTAAATCCTCTTAATATTTCGTTGCTTTATAGTTATTCTTACTTGAGAGTGTGGCATGAATTTGTCTTACTATTTTAACTTGAAAATGTGGGCAGTAAATAGGACTTAAATGCTAGGCAATTGAAACTTATGCATTAAAGTGGTACGTTTTAATTGAGGCAAAACTTAGAAAAGCACTAATTACCACATTTGGTTAATAATTGCAAGGATTTGAATTGTTAATTAATTGTGAGGTTAGGTGAGATTGAGAGAGTGGACCTAGAGTCTTTAAATTTTCTAAGCTTTTAGCAATTAAAGAGACCTAAAATTGTTTGAGTAATCAATTTAGCCTAAAAAGAAACCAACACCCTAGGATTCTCCTTTCCTTGACATCTCACTAAAGCGTGCATTCTTCTTTTGTTAGCTTAGTTTAGTAATTAACTTCGCATAAGTATCGGTTTCCTAGATAAAATTGGAAAAACCAATTGGAAACTAAAAAAATTAGAATCTGATTCCCAAGGGACAATGCCCAGTCTCATGACCGTTTTATTATACTACGATTGACCCGTGCCCTTGCGATGACGCATAGTTGAGTGCAATCAACAATGCTTCAATGGGCGCTTAGTTGTATTAAACAAGTTTGTATTTAGGGCAACAGATAAATGCCTCCCCTTCTTCAGAGTGCTGAGAAAGGAGGGCCAATTCGAGTGGACTTGTGAGTGTGACCAAGCTTTCACACAATTGAAGAAGTACTTAGGTTCAGTATCGCTCCTCTCAAAGCCCACTAAAGGGGATCAACTCCAATTATACCTAGCTGTCTCGAACATTGTAGTTAGTTCCAACCTCATCAAGGAGGGAAATGATGACAAAAACCGATCTAACACACGAGCAAGGCACTAACCGATGCCGAGATGAGGTACCCAACCTTGAGAAGCTAGCTCTAGCACTAATTACCTCAACCTAAAGGCTTCGCCCCATCCAAGCCCATCAAGTAATCATCCTAACTGACCCGCCTTTGCAGCATGTGTTGCACAAACCAGAAGTCTTATGAAGGCTAATGAAGTGGACCATTGAGCTTAGTGAATACGACATCCGCTTTGAGCTGTACATCGTGATAAAGAGCCAAGCTATGGCTAACTTCATCGCGGAGCTCACTCTGGCCGAAACCTCGAGTGGAACTGTGGAACAATGGACTCTATACGTTGAAGGATGGTCAAACGAAAAAGCCTCAGGCATTGGGATGTTATTGGTCTCTCAAGAGGAAGCACAGTTTGAGTATGCCTAGCAGTTTAGCTTCCACTCATCGAACAAGGAAACAGAGTACGAGGTGCTGATGGTTGGCTTGAAACTGACCTGGACTATAGGAGACTGATGGCTTTGGATCCTGAGTGATTCCCAGCTCATTGTGAATCAAGTCACAGAGGAATACCAAGCCAAAAATGAGAGAATGACAAAGTATCTGGGGCGACGCATGAATTGGATTCAAGAATTCACCATCGAGCAGATCCTCAGGTCTTAAAACTATAATGCAAACACACTGGTCAGGTTGACATTGGCCTTCAAAACGATTCTAGAGCAGATCATCTTCATTGCGTTCTTACCTCAGCCCACCACCTTGAAGGTAAATGTGTAGTAGAAATTGCTCACCTGCAAGTGTACGACAATAAATTTTAATAAAGTGTCATCCATAGGATTGGATGTCTGGCCATTTAAGTACCTAGAATACTGAAGTTTAATTTTATTTAGAGAAATGTTGACAAACACAAAGTGCAAGTGTACACCCTGAAGTTGTAGCAAACAAGGTCGATCCACAGGGATAATTGAACAAAATGTTTTCTTAAAAGTCACTGTTTAGGAGAATAAGAGTAGCCAAAACTTAGTTTGTTAAAAGATAAAAAATAGACTAAAGAAATTGAGAGGTAAATTTAGAAGATAGTTTGATGGGTATTTTGTGCAAATTGAATAAAAACAGGCTTAGGTTAGGGAATTCATTTGTTGACTGCTACAGGATGCTACAACCTTTCTTCACTGTCTTAGTACCATAGAACAGCACCTATGCTTCTTCCGAAGTCAAACCACTAATTTCATTTCGATGCTCTTAGTTAATCTTTAAACTCTAGTGTTCTTTTTAGTGCATTAGGGAGAGGCTATTCCTAGCTCACTCACAAATCCAAAAATAGATTCAGCTAATGAACGTGTGAAAGAGATCTATTAGTACTTCCTCTTCCAAGTTCATACTAAAAAGTAAATTGCAGAGATGGTCAACCAATACAATCAGATTGATCAAAGAAAAGTCATTAAAATTTTTAAAAAGCCAGCTAAGAGTCGTTGTACAGCTACAACTTTGCAACAGTTCAACAAAATAGAATCCCTAACCCTTGCCTTGAGTACTTAGTTCATGCTTAAATTTAAAGAAAGACAGCTAGCTAAATTAACCCAAACATACTTAAAGAAAATAAAATCTGAATGTTGAATGATTACAAAAGAAATGAGGTTTAACTTGAACTTCAATTAAAGAAAAGAAAGAATAAGACAAAAGATGTGGAGGGAGAGAGACAGAGAAACCTTCTTTCCAAAAGTATCTTCCCTCGTAAAACAATTCTTCTTCTCTCCCTTTCCTTCTTGAGCAAATTTTTCTTGGTCAGCCCAATCCCTTGTTTTCTTCTCCAAAGATAGAGGAATGAAATGAAATCAACTCCCTTCCGTAATTGGGGGCTCTCCCCTCTTTTATCTCTTTTCTTTCACCATCTTATCCACTTTGGCAATCAAGGAAGGGTTGAAATGGCAAATTAATCCAATTGGAGCTCTCTTACTGGTTCTTTCTGCTAAATCACATGCCAAATGTCAGCTCAATTAATGAAGTGCCACGTCACTGCTCTTTGCTTCTAGCTCAATAATGCAACAGTAATTTCCTCTACCAGCTGGGATGCTACAGCAAAATTGGCAGTTTAACACAGATCAGTCATGTTTTTCTTTGAAGTTTATTCACTTAGCCATTAACACAATAATCAACAACTCATTAGCCAAAAGGTAAATACAAGTAATAAACCACATAATTTAAGCTCAAATGTTATCAAAAGGTCATTCATCACTCACAAAGCGCTAGACACCCAACTTAACTCTTATTCTAAGAGTTAACAAGAAACCTATGCAAATTAAACTAGCACTGAAGACAATAAATGTGAGAAAATGGATTATAGGGAGTTTATTTCACCAGCTAGTCTTATAAGTCAATTAACTAATTTAACCAAGAATGGACCAATAAAACATTCTATAAGTCAAGAACACACAAATGACTATCTCTCCCAAGCACAATTAATCCTTTCTACTAATTAAGAAACCAATATCCCTATTCAATTTCATTAACAAGCAAAGGCACTAAGTTTAGTTCTTTTAACAACTTCTGAAACAATCCTAAATCTTCTGATCTTAGAACTACTCCAATCATGCATTCAAGTTCTAATCTACACCTTACTCCTAAGTGAAAGATTCAGATTAAGAAACAATTAATCTGTGATCAAGAGATTAAAAGCATTAAACACATAAATACATGGATAAAATAACTAAAGGCTTAATCAAGGTATAAATCAATAAATCTAACTCATAAAAACCTAGTACCTACATCAATCCCTAGAACTAAGAGTTTTACTCATGTTTAAAATAAAACGACAGAATCTCATGCTAAAACTCATGAAAAAATTACAGAAAGTCAAGGAAAATGAGAAAAAATTAAATCCAATGCTTCAATCTTTCATCCCAAATCGATCTCTACATCTCGAGGTTTGAAAACGTCTTTTTTCCGTTCATAATGAGTCTTCTTGCCCTCTATTTTTATAGTCTCTCGAATTGCCAAAAGTATTATCTCTCCAAATAGCCAAAATTCCACACAATTATGCAAAATCTTCTATTTACGGAGGTATTGATAAAGTCGAAATGCTAGAGTAGCGTCGCGATGCTATACCTTATGTCATTATGGAAATATCGTGGCAGCATCAAGGCGCCGATGGATGGCGTTGAGACGTTAAGGAAAATAAGTGCACGGGTTATGTTGCTCGTGCAGAGTGAAGTCAAAATATTCAATGTTAACTATACTAAGGATGTGCAAGTGTACAGAGTCAACAACAAATGATAAGTATTTACATCGTCTCCACAGGGATTAGTGGTAGATTTCAACTTATTCTAACGTATGCTTTCAGTGAATTTAAGGTAAACGAATAATTGATTGTGGTTTTTATGTTAACTAATGCTTGGCTAAAGTAAATGACAAAGTAAAGAGAGTGCTTTCGAATTGTAACGATATGAATGAATAGGTTCAGATTAAGGTATAATGCTATTTTCCTTGAGATAGAATGTTGAAGCAAAGAACTACAAAATCGAATCACACAACAATAGTCTCAAAATCCTCCCAGATTTTTCAAATATCTTAAATTAACTCCCATTAGCCTATATGAATTATACCTGTTGCATTCGTGCATTAGGTGAGTGATTATCCCTAACCTCCCCACGTAGTCAGCTACTATCCTAATCAAGAGGCTAACATGTTTTCAAGGAAACCTACTCCTTATATTTTTTTCCCGAAACATAGAGAAGTTATTGATGTGTGTTGGCCAAACAAACACAAATATTAATCAATTAAGAACACCTTAAAAATAATTCAATTCAATAAATTTTACTTCAGATCTAAATCAATTCTATAACATCACCCTTAATTCTCACCTAAAAGTGATGAGTTCATGCTACAATAATGAAAAGATAGAAAAACAAATGAAAACAATGAGTTCATAAAGACAAGTAATTTGACTAAAATAAAATTGCAGAATTCTATGCTCCAATAAAGATTCTTGTTCACACAAAATTTCCAGGGAAATTTGATTCGTGGAAATAAACTTGATTTTATTGATTTTTGGTGTAGTAGCACAATCTCTAATATATAATCGTCTGATATTTTCTATATGATTTACAGTTCACTTCGAGGCATATGAGCTTGTTCTCAAGTCAAAGAATGTGAGTCGTTGAATTTAGCTTGTTGAAGAATCTTCTCAATTTTTGACTTCTACTTGTTAAAGAATCTTTTAAGTCTTTGACTTTTGCTTGTTGAAGAATATTCTAAGGCTTCAGCTACTATTTCTTAAAGAAGACGATCGATTTCTTGAATAATCTTCTAAATCTTTGGCTTCTACTTCTTGAAGAATCTTCTAAGTCTTCGGCTTCTACTTTGTTGAAGAAGAAGATCGATTTCTTGAAGTCTTCTAATCTTCAAAAATTCTTTTAGGCTTTAGGGAGTCTTGGATCCCTTCAGAGTCTTCTCTCTGGATTCTTTGAATTCTAGATCTTCTGAAATTCTAAATAAGTGGAAATGAGAGATGACCTCTCTATTTATATAGATTTTGGTGGATCTCATATGGACTTGGGCTTAAGCTTAACTTCTAGGCCCAACCATTAGACTTGAGCTTATTTGGATTTAATTAAGCTCTTTTTAATAGGCTTGAATTATCAGGGTCAACTAGTCCCATTTTAGTGATTTTGGGCTTATTATATAAGTGACATTATTTAATTTATCAATTTTATGTCTTTTAATTTAAAGACACGTGTAAATTTGCAATTTGTCACAAAAATTATCACTCAATTTTCTGAATGAATCTTTTTTTTCACTTTAGCTTTCACTGACAGTATGTTGTTTTGCAGCTTCTCCTTCATGTTTGATTCCTTGGCTTCAGTTCTTGAAGAAAAACAGTAGAAAAATCTCTAACTCTAACTCTTGATAAAACTCTAAAATGGTTCTCTAAAACAATAAATAATGAAGCAATGTTTTGGCAGCATCCTTTTCTATTTATAAGTCTTTTTTTGTGATTAGAAGACTCATTAGGTAAAATAATCTATGTGTCATCATCCCACGGCTACTGGATTTCGAAAAAAAGATTTTATCTCTTTTATTTGAAGTTCCATTATTTTCTCGTTGATATATGCTTCTGCTTTGATAAAAAAAACTGCTCTATCAATATTTTGGCAATCTTTTGGTAGAATAATACTCTCTTATTTATCTACTGACAAAATAGTTGAAATCAGTAGTAAATAAGTATAAAATTTTCATTAGTCACTCTATTGATGCTCTAAATTGAATAATGCAACAATATGAGAATTCTCAAGAGTTCTAAATGCAAAACAAAGATAAACCTAGCAATTTTATTTACGAAGCATAGACACTTTATCAATTAAAGAGCTAAAAATCACCATAAAAGACTCCTAATAACTCTCTTTTGAGTATTTATCACGTTCCTCCGAAGTCGTAGTGTCAAGACATTGCTATTGCCAGTCTTCCTACTTGATTTGCACTAGTGTTGAGACATTGCTGTCTACTCGGACTATGTGGCTTAAATCTATCTACAGGTGTTGAGACACTTAAATTGGCATCTCAACAATTCCTCCTTGAGACCTGAGCTTCAACTTTCATTGATCTGTCGGATTTTTATCCAATTTTTCTCAATTTCTCAATTGTATTTTGTAATTCTTTATTTTCTTTTATTTGAGCGGTTCCTACAAAATACATATATGTGAGTGAAAATAATCAAAATAATCACCAAACTAAGAATATTTAAGCTACACAAATAGCCCATAAAGTGTGCTATCAAATTCCTCCATACTTATATTTGCTAGTCTCAAGGAAAAGAAATCATGATAAGCTAAGCCTCCAAGTAATGCAAGTATGAAAGTAACTCAAACCTCATAAATTCTCAATACTAGATAAATCACAAAAAGAATAATAAGTAAGTTGACCACATTCTATCTTTATGAAGGTTAAGTTTTTATTTTTCATCACTTACGTGTGTGTGCAATATTGCTTCTATTCTAATTTATATCAGCCTAGAGAAGATTTATGCAAACTTTTACCCACTTGACCTTTAATAACTTCAAATTTCCATCTTCAGGTCTCCTCTCTCTTAGGAGAATAATAATCCACTAGGATGCCTTTATTTAGGGTCAGATTCCCCCAAACTTGAATTTTTCTTTATTTAGGGCCAGACATTAGCTTTCACATTTCCATTTCAGGAGCCCTTATCTATGGTCGATCATCCTCTATCTACTGGTCAGCCGTGCAAATTCAGATTACTCCCAGGTGGCTCTAACTTATCATAGTAGAGGTAGCTTTTTCTGTCCTTAAGAATTAATGCATTTTTACTTTCAAGAGTAAAAGCATGTAATCACATATTACAAAGAGAAGACATAATATAAATCATATCACAAACTTCTAAGTGAAGCATTATTTACCATCAATCAAGTTCACCATCTAATGAGCCCTCAAGGCCTTTCAAGGCCAAGATAAGTGCTAGTTTACATAACCAAACTCTAAGCCATAAAAGAAAAAGAAATAAGTTAAATATTGTGCTCTAATGGTGTGTAAGAGATTTAAAATAAAGGTTAACATGTACTTAATTCAAAATGTGTTTCCAAACTTAAAATTAAGAAGGTGAGTTACCTACCTTAAGAATTAGATTATATAATTGGTTATCAACATCACAGAAAAAATTGCAGCATCATTCAAGACATAGAGTAACACATCAATAACATCAACCTCCATAAAGAATTACAAGGCATGCTAAAATGGAGAAATACCCTCAAACTTTAAAACGAACGTTATCCTCAATAGAAACAATCAGGCACAATCACAATACAGCAGAAAGAAGACAAAATCATAAAAAAAAAAATAAAAATATGGGGACAAAGAAAACTAGATGAATAATATTGCCCTTAAAACTAAAAGAAGGACACTACGCATCATCGTCATCAGCGTCAGTAAAAGTAGGTGGTATGGGTAATGGAGGAAGTGGTGAAAACTTCAGGTGAGGGTGTGTCAAGGTCATGCCAAAGTAAATATGAGTTTGGCACTAATACTGATGTGCAAAAGATGCCCCATCGTAATCATGGGTTTACGTGCCTCCGAATAATTTATAAGAGAGCGAGGGGCTCGTGCTGGCCTAGATGGGCTAGCCTCCTTATGATGTGGTCCTGACTCTAAATGCTCGGAATCAGGCTTCATACGCTCTACATCTAGAGGATCCGACTTCTGTGCCATTGACTCCCATCCTCATAGCGACATGATGAAGATCTTGTCCATAATCACCTTGGGATGGACAAGCTTCTCATTCGAGTCCCAAATGACCCCTACGACACTACACAAAGTTGTGATAAGTGAAGGATAACCAAGTCTCCTTGTCGTGGTGCGGCAATGGATGTGGTGCTTCGACTGATAAATGACATACCCAACATCGACTGTTTTCCCTATGGTGATTGCATAAAGAAGGATAACAGTCTCCTTCATGACGTCGCTCATGTGTGCCATTAAATGTAACTTGGTGCAAATAAAACTATGTCACACTCGATTCAAAATGTTGAGGTTAAAGGTCTAAAATTTGATTGTTTCTCCCCTCTTGATTGTCTATTAAGCATAGAGCTGACATAGCTCATGGATTATCTTATTAACATCTAACTATTCGTTGGCGTAGATGTTATATTCGTTGCGGTCATATCCTGTGAGTCCATGACGAAGCAACATCAAAAGGAACGTGATAGCCTCGTACGTAGGAACTAGATTCTCCTTTCTACATATTGGCATAGAACTCGCAAACAACAAGAACAACAGCAGCTTCACGGTGCCGAACAAAGTCAAACCAACCTCTGCGAGATATGTTCTGATGGAGTTGAGGATGATGGATTTCACATGGTACTAAACCTCTTTCTTGCACAACTAATCGCTGCACTACATAATTGTGACTCGATTGGCAACATCTTAATCGATGCACTTGTGGCTATCAAAAGCCTCGAAAGAGGAGGTTGCCCCACTGGCTCATTTCGAACTCATCTTATAACTTGATGGCCTAATAATCTCAAAATCTAGCTCACAGGACAACAAATATAACAACCCAACTCTTTGATAGAAAAATAAACACGTTTCTCCATGAAATCGACATAATCTCAACAGCCAGCACACAAATAAGTTCAAATTGAAAGCCCCTTCAACAGATTGCACCCCAAATCTACAATACCCACTCCAAAATATAGCTCAAATCGACATCAAAATCATCAAAGATAAAATTAATCCCAGCCAAAATCCAAATAATACTGTAGGAATCGAGGGTATAATTGAGCAAAATATTGGTATAAGAAGGAAAAACTCATTATTGTGGCGAAAAGAACTCAAACCATGCAATACCCACGAAATCTGTCAAGAAGGAAGAGTAAATGATGGTTGTGATGTGAAACTAGTAAGAAAGGGGAAGGATTTGAGAGAAAAAAAAAATGAGAAATTGGGAGATTTGAGAGAGAAAAAAAGGGGCAATGTTATTTGAGCCCCCTTCTTCAAATCTAGGATTTGAATCCCAGATTTCGCGATTCCATTGATACGCTATAAGACAGTGTCTCGACACTATTGCTGCAAGTCTTCTACTTGCACGAGCATTTAGACACTATGGAGCCTCTAAACACTCCAAACTTTTTGTACTCCGCCTCCCAACTTTTTTTTTCAAATGCAAATATACCTATAATAAACAAAAATCAGAAAAATTAAAGCAATATAACTTAAAGTAAAATAATAATAATAAAAATCAAATCAAATCAAGAAAATAAAACTAAAAATTTAGGTTGTCTCCCAAAAAGTGTTTTATTTAACGTCTGTAGTTAGACAATGTCGGTGTAAAGCAGGTTCCTCTAGAAGAAATTTATCTAAGCTCTGCCGTTCATTGCAAAAATAATGCTTCATGCATTGCCTACTTTGAAAGAATGTTCATCACCTGCTTGCAATACAACTGCCCCATGTGGAAGGACTATTTTAATTGTGAATGGACCAAACCATCAGAATTTTAATTTAGCCGAAAACAAACGAAAATGTGAGTTAAATAAAAGAACTTATTGCTGAGGCTCAAAGGAACGATTGTTTATTTACTTGTCATGCTATCTCATAGTTCGCTCCTTATACAACTTCACATTTTCATATCCTTAGCAAAAAAGTTGCTCTGTCTCATTCAGTTGTAGAAGGCATTATTTCCCAACTTTTGGAAGATCAAAATTAAGTTTCTTGACAGCCCAGTATGCTCTATGCTTCAACTCTGCTGGAAAGTGACAAACTTTTCCAACTACCAATCGATATGGAGACATACCAATCAGAGTTTTGAAAATTGTCTTATAGGCCCACAATGCATCATTTAATTTTATGGTCCAATCCTTTGGATTAGTATTGACTGTTTTCTTCAAGATTTTTATTTTCCGGTTAAAAGTCTCAACCTAACCATTAGTTTATGGATGATAAGCTATAGAAATTTGATGTTTAACTTCATACCTGGAAAGCATTGAATTAAAAAATTTATTGCAAAAGTATGAGCCTTCATCAATAATGATGGCACATGGAGTACCAAATCGAGTAAAAATATTGTTGTGAAGAAAAGTTAGTACTACATGTACATCATTCATCTTAAGTGGCTACAGCTTCAATCCATTTAGAGATAGTCAACAACCAACAAAATATATAAATAATCATGGGAAGAAGAAAATGGACCCATAAAATCAGTACCCCAAACATCAAACAACTCTACCTCAAAAATATTAGTTAGGGGCAATTCATAACGTCTCGAGATATTTCTTGTCCTTTGACATCTATCACATGCCTTAACAAATGTATAACAATCACAAAAAATAGTAGGCCAATAAAAACCAAATTGTAATATCTCTGCTATAGTACGTGTAGGTTCAAAATGACCACCATAAGGAGAAAATTGGCAATCATGCAGGATCTTATTGATTTCCTTAGACGAGACACAGTTATAAATTATTTGGTCAAAGCAAATCTTACAAAGTAAAGGCTCGTCTCATTGGTAAGATCTCACGTCATATGGAAATTTTTTCTTATGATGAGAGTTTAAATCTGGTGGCAACACACAAGAAAATTAATGAAGTTAGCAAACCAAGAATATGAGACGCAAGATGACAAATTTTTTCATAAGAACAGTTTTTTGCAATGGAAATTATTTTGGATTTTTTTCTTGATCAATTCTAAAAAGATGATCAGCCACCATATTCTTACAACCCTTCCTATCTCTAATCTCAAAATCAAATTCCTGCAATAAAAGAATCCATCTAATTAACTGGGGTTTAACATCTTAATTATCAAACAAGTAACAAATGGTTGCATCGTCAGTATGAACAATAACTTTAGTTCCTAATAGGTAAGTCTTAAATTTATCAAAAACAAAAACTACATCAAGCATTTCTTTCTCATTGGTAGTATAATTTTGTTGTGTATTATCAAGAGTCTTGCTTGCATAGTAAATTTCTCTAAACAATTTATCTTGTCTTTGGCCTAACACTACTCCAACTGCATAGTCCCTAACATCACACATTATTTTAAAAGGTTGACCCCAATTAGGAACGATGATAATAGGTGCAGAAGTCAATTCTTCCTTTAGAAGATTAAATACAAGTAATAATCATTAGAAAAGAGAAAACAGACATCTTTTTCAAGTAGATTGCACAAGAATTTTACTATTTTTGAGAAATTTTTAATAATTCGCCTGTATAAATCTACATGTCCAAGAAAACTCCCAACTCTTTTGAGATTGGAAGGGGGAACGAGTTGCTCAATTCCTGAGATCTTTGCCCTGTCAACTTTGAGGCCTTTCTCGGATATCTTATGTTCTAAAACTATACCTCTTATGAACATAAAATGATATTTTTCTCAGTTTAAAACAAGGTTAGTTTCTTGACATCGCTGCAAAACTAAAAAGAGATTATAAAGATATATATTAAATGAAGATCTAAAAACAAAAAGGTCATCTATAAAAACCTCTATTATCTCCTCAAGCATATCAGCAAAGATGGCCATCATGCAATGTTGGAATGTAGCAGGGGCATTACACAGCCCAAAGACGTTAGCCTAATGGCAAAAGTACCGTAGGGGCATGTGATGTCATCTTCTCTTGATCCTTAAGAGCAATCGCGATATGGTTATAATTGGAGTAACCATCAAGGAAACAATAGTAAGGATACTCTACTAATCTATCAAGCATCTAATCAATATAGGGAAGAGAGAAGTGGTCTTTTCAAGTGGCTTTATTGACTTTTTTGTAATCAATGCACACTCGCCACCCTGTTACCATCCTTGTAGAGATTAATTCATTGTTTGCATTCTTGATTACTGTCATCCCTCCATTTTTAGGCACAACCTACATAGGACTCACCCAAGAACTATCAGATATAGCATAAATAATACATGCATTAAGAAGTTGAAGAACCATAGTGATAGCACTCTAAAAAGTATTATCTTAGGCCCTAAATTCTAGTAGTTTTGTGGGCTTTTAGGTGTACTTTGATGCGTTTATTGTTGAATTTATAGGAACCGGGTAGTAAGAGGTAAAAGTTTAGATCTGGGTCAGTTTGAGTTGAAAAACGAGCCCAAAATGAACAAAAGCGGACAACGAACGAAGAAATGGAGCCCAAATTAAGGAAGGCCCGAGGCTGTAGCGTCGAGACGCCAAGCCATGGCGTTGAGACGCCAAAATCTGCAGAAAACGCACACTGGAAGTCAACAGCATCAAGACACTATTCAAAGGCGTCACAATGTCAAAGAACACAAGCCAGCATGCGCCCATGCCAGCAGCCAGCGCGCGTGCATGCAAGCGCCTGCCCACCTTCAAATGCATGCAATGCCCTCCGCGCGTGCACAGAGCGCGCTCTCCTTGCATAAGCGTGTCGACACCGTGCTCAACGCCACCCTTAACACGTGCGTGCACCCTTGTCCGCCTACCACACATGTGTAGTAGCGTTTCGACGCTGCTGCCTTTTGACCACGCGCCCAAAATACACGTTTTGTGTAAGTTACTTCAAACCAATGTCGAGACGCTACGCTGCCAGAAATTTGCTATAGATGCATCTTTTCTCGATTGGGGCTGGAGAGCTCGGTTTTTTGTACGATGTTTTAGAGAATTCAAGGAGAAAATAGTGGACTACAGTTTTAGAGCTTCTTGGAGGTTTAGAGTGCTTGAGATCAGGTTTTCATGCCTTGGAAAGTGTGTCTACGACAGAAACGCCGTAGATTTCATTCAGGAGTGCCCTCTTCCTTCTTTTTTTTATTATAATTTATTTTACTCTAATTTCTAAGCCGAATATTATGTATTTCAGTAGCTAAATCACTTAGGTTTTAGGGTGTTCGTGTTAATGAATGTTTAGAATTTATTGAGTTTCTTGTGGAATGAAATTTATTACACCTTTCTTCTATTTTCTAGCATTAAATTCACTGCATTCAACTGGTCATTGGGTGTTTGTTTTCTATTTTTATTATCTTGCTCGAAAGAGAGGGTAGTAAATTTAGACCAAGGAATTTAGACGTATTTTTTCTATGCACGAGAGCGATAGGAGAGCTTGCGAGGTTTGGGATAGGTTACTTTTATGCCGCTTCTAAATTCTTGTTGCGAGACATCGAATAGGGAGTTAATTGCGAGAGTTGGTGGACCTCGAAAGGGGGAAACCAGAGTCAATTAACCTTAGACTTAGAAAAAGTGTAATAAATTGCATCTCATGAGTTAATTAATTATCTAAGTGTTTTGTTCGCCATGCCAACACCCTAGAACTTCTAAGTGTTACTGTTGCATGATAGTGGGACCCCTAAATAAAATCTAAAGAATTAATTGATAAGTAGGAGAATTACAAATCACGATTCCCTATAGACGATACTCATTATCCTAGGCCGTTATTACTATGATTGACCCGTACACTTGCGGTGACTCATTGTTGGGTGCAATCACTTAGCCTTTATTATACCTTTCATTGCTAGATTTAATCTCTTTCGATGTTCAACTGATGGCTTAAAAGTATCTTTCATTGAAATTTTATTCATAACAATAAATGGACTAATACCTTTTATGTCAGCTATGAATCATCCTAATGCAGATTTTTTAGCACATAAAACTCGCAACAATATCTCCTCTTCTACTTTATTCAAAGAAGCAGATATTGTAACAACCCAACTTCTAGGCATAGACTACCTAAGGCCGCTACTAGCATGCATGCTTGAGTTAAGAGATTTAAAAAATACTCAAACATTGAAAATGACCATTAATATAAATATAGATAAATAAGTAAGTTTCAAACTGAATTAAATCATACTAGGATCCAGATTTAAAGTAAAACAAATGGTAAACTAAGCACAAATAGATGATTGTTCAAAGACTAGATGACTAGTTCAAAAGCTACTAAGTAAAACGATGAATGATCAACGGTGTGCGGAAGACTAAACTCGTGAACATGACCCTTTGAAATTCAACTCCTCGTCAGCCACTCTAGTAGTCCTTATTCTTACCTAAAAAAACAAGAGGAAAATGTTTAGTATAAAAATACCCAGTAAGTAACCCCAACCCTTGGGGTTGGACATGCAAGTTCAAATAGTCATACATCTCATGTAGGACCTATTCCTTGTCTTATATAAAAATGTACCATGTCATGGAGGAACCTCAAATTAAGCACACAATATAGCACATGACAGAGAATGCATCTCATGGAGGCCCTCAATATTTCACTAAGCGAAGATACAAAATCTCATGGAAGAACTTCAAAATAAGCACACAACAAAGTACACAACAGAGAATGCATTTCATGGAGGTCCTCAATATATGCATAGGTCTCAAACCATCACATAACATACAACCGAGCCACTAAGGTATCCAACGTTCCAATATACACATGAAACTTTCAACATTTCATAATCCACATATACATGCTCGACATCACAACAAGTCTTCATCCTCAAATCCTTTAACTGCATATGATAAGTATATTCAATAAATACATCAAATAAGTTAAACAATTTCTGACCTAGCTCAATGGTTTATCTAGGAGCAAAACCACTTACCTCTATTCCAAAAAAAATAGCAAGTGACTCCCAAGTGATCTGATTTTCGATTCCTTTAGCAACCTAAGTCCAAATTCCCATAATACCCTAATTAATTTCCTAAATTCTAATTAATCTATAATTAGACATAAAAGTTAGGTTTTCGAGGGGCAACCGATGTAGGGAAGACATTTTCTATTTCTGGTCCAGCTGCAACTCACCCGCTGTTGCCGCACGCTACCACTGTCTGTCACGTGCTTCCCACATGCCACCTTGAATGGGTGAATAGAGACCATATTCGAATTCTACTAAACCTTAGGAGTTCAACACCACTGGAATCAGACCAAATGGAGCCCTCACATGCCACCAAGCGCAGGTAGAAGCTCGGTGCATATGCCACACGCATTGTGGTTGCAGTATGCTTTCGTCACAAGTGCTGCCTTACTGCCACTTCGATCACAATTCTGCTTCCGCCAACTTGTAGATCCCGATTCTGTGGTTCTTTTCGACTCTTCGTATTGCTAAAAAGGTCTCTCTAATAGTCGAAAAGGGGAGAAACATGGTTAAAGTAGGAAAAAACATGAGAAAGTACAAGGATCAAGAATCCGCTACCTTACCTGTTCTATTGAGGGTATGAGGAGACGATGAAGAGGTTGTCCCTAAAAGGAGAACTTGAATAGAGCCAGTGAAGTAAAGAAAAATTGCAGAAAAGGAAGAAAACACGTCGTCAACCACCTACTGTTGCCGATGTCGTTGATCAGCCTCTAAAGCCACCCACTACTGTCATCGAGGAAGGAGAAGTGTGTGAGCGGAAAAAATTTTCAGGAAGAGGGAAAGGCATTTTGCATAAAAGAGGAGAATGACAAATACGAGAGAAATTCTCTTTGGGAAACTAAGGAGGGATGGTGGCTAGGTCCCTAACAATATATTTATAGAGCGCACCCTAACTGCCAATCCTAACCGTAATTTCCTTAATTACAAGATTGGCATTATTTTAATTTTCTCCTATTTTCACAAAAAAAATCTCTCTTAGTTTAATAAAAAAAAATTATTATTTTTCCCTCCAATTATTAACATCAACAATTTAGTCCCTTAATTAATTCTACAATAACACACTAACATAGAAGAAATTAACGGAACGTTACAAATATCAAACTGTCAAGAGATTATTTCTTCTCTGGCTGTTGATGTGCATAGCATGGTGGAGACTACAAAACATTTTTATTATTAACATAAGATAAATTTTTATGATTCCTTAACCCTAGGATGGTAGTGAGTAGGAAGTGAATTTTGTCCTTAATTGCCACCGTATCCATAATTCCTATTATTGACATATTATGTCTGTTCCATTTGTGGCTTAATATAATAGAAGACTTACTCATTTAAAAAAAAAAAAGGATGAATGTGTCTGAACCTTCTTCTTCTCACAGAGCGAAGGATAAAACTGCCAACCCCACCTCTTCTCAACAGCACGATACGCACAGGAACAAGCAGCGAGATGAAAGAAGAGACGTACACCCCACAACCATCCCTATCACAGAAATTTATGCAGTAGCCGAAGAAGTAGGATTGTTCACCCCACCAAATAGACTAAAGACGGGATCGCATAAGCGCAACCGGTCAAAATACTGTCGATTCCACAAAGATCACGGTCATGATACGATGGATTGTTTTGAACTAATGAAACAAATCGAAACCCTCATCCAGAAAGGGTACCTCAAGAAGTTTGTAGCATGACGACCGGCGAGTGACGCCCCGTGGCGGTAGAAGGAGAGAGGTCACGATCTCCTGGGGGAATCGCCATGTCGAGATACACACCATCTTCGAAGGCTAGTCAGGGGGCCACTCCAGATAGAAAAGGAAATATTTGGCTCGGGAATTGCAAGAGGAGGTATGCCTCACCTCAACCCTTTACCCCTCACTTCTCATTACCTTCGACGACGAAGACGACAAGGGATGCCACAGTCCGCACAATGATGCACTGGTCATTCGGGCAGACATCGACCACGTGAGGGTCTTCTGCGTCCTCTTCGACAGTGGGGTCTTCACCAACATCCTCTCGTACTCCACTTACTCCAAGCTGGGATGGAAATGGAGTCAGCTAAAGTCGAGCCTGACACCTCTAGTCAGCTTCTTGAGAGAGCGGGTAACTTCTGAAGGATGCGTCATGCTTCTAGTAAGCCTAGGAGAAGGGCCGACTTAGGTGACAAAATTACTTGAGTTTGTGGTAGTGTATGACACCTCGGCTTACAATTCCATCTTAGGACGGCCAACAATTCATCTGTTGTGCGTTGTACCCTCCACCCTCTACCAAGTAATGAAATTCTCAATGCCTAATTGAGTGAGAACTGACCGAGGTGAACAACGTGGCTCGCGCGAATGCAACATGTTAGCTATGAAAAGCATCCTGACAATGTGCCTTATTGATTCTCATTCCTCCTCCTCGATCCCTTGTCCATTGTTAACTCTTAGAATAAGAGTTAAAGGAATGTCATTTAAGAGCATAATTGAGTCTTAATTACCCTTTTTGATGATC
>JAOANK020115701.1:0-18104 GCA_026257165.2 Telfairia occidentalis
AGTTATCCTTTACCAGCAAGGTTACTTATATGATACATAGATGTCACCTAGTGGCCTATATTTGCACTTAAATATGTAAGCTGCTTGATTTATGTCATTTCTCAAATTTTCTTACGTAATTATTTATTTGATGCCTTCTTTGTTATTTTTATTTACATTTTAATGAAGGTTGTAAAATTAAACTAGTTGAAGGGGGGGCTCCATCTTTAGAGAACTTGCACAAAAAAATGGAAGGTTTGTCAACGATCAAGAGTCATAAGAAAATAGCCACCACAGATTGCAAGGGTAGCCAATGCCCATTCTTGATAAGGTATGAATTTCTATAAGGAAAGAAACCCAATAAGGTAAGCTCTGAAATCAATTTCTGTGTAATTAGACAGCCAATAGTTATCTTCACTGTCCAACAATTAATTCTCTAAATTTAGGAACTTACTTGATTGGATAGAGAGCTGAATATGATCTTTGCTTGCTCTGTGGGTCAATTTGTTTCTCTGATTTCTACTCATCGGGCTGTTGTTGTTTTTTAGCAAAATTACACACTGATTTTGATATTGTTTGATGATCTGCTGTAGCCTTATTTTTAGGAGAATAGAGTAGAGATTTTGGTTGTTGATTTGCTGTTGCATTGAACTGCTTTGTTGTTGCTTGGAATTGGTGATTTGCATTATCATTGCGGTCTACATACTTTTGTGATTTTTCAGGTTTAAGAGTAGTGAAAAATCATAACATGATTTTAGAAATATGTTGGGGTTATATACTGTGATTAGTTTGACGCAATAAAGTTGTGGTTTCCTTTGAGAGAGATTGGAGTAGTCTCACTTAATGTGCACAAGTTGTTCTTGTTGAATTGTAATGATTGAATATTTGGTAATACTTACTAACTAGCATTTTGTGTGATCTCTAAACAGATGACATTAATGGTTTTATTTATGTATCATTTATGGGTTATGGGTTGTTATGTTATGATATTTTTAGGTGTTTGGGTTGGTTGGTTGGTTGGAGATGATTTTTTTCCTAGTAAGTAATATTAATTCAATTTTCTTTTGGTTTCAAGCAATCTTAGTTTAATCTTTGTTTTGGGTTGTTTTTGGAATGTCTCCTTGCTCTCATTCTCATACCAAAATGAGATATTCGTTTTTGTTGGTCTTTTGGAAATTTTCATGGTAAAGTAGTTTATATAGCCTCTAATTATTGTTCTTCTAGACTTCTTTAACTTGCTACTATATGAGGACTTCAAATTAACTTGTTTCCATTTTCTAAGACTCCTTAGCTAATAGAGTTATTTGTATTGTTTAGAAATTGTTAGATAGCTTATTTTACATAACATGTTACTTAATTGTTTGCATGTTTTAGAAGTTGGTGCAAACTTGTGAGCATCAAAATTCTTTGTTAAATTTTGCATAATATGTCCTCATGTAAATTTGAAAGTTCTGTGGAGCTTTTGAGCTTAAAATTTTCTTTATATTATTTATAAATTGTTGGAAAATGATTGGTGTAGCTTTTTGAGCTTAATAAAGTTTGCTTGATTGTTTAGAAATTGTTGGATAAGTTATTTTACAAATGTCATTGATTGTTTGCAAATTTAGATTTTGATGGAAAGTTTTGTATGAAATGTAGGAGTGAATTTGGATTTGATGATGCTTTGGATACTACAATTACATGACTTGCAGATAAAATAAAAATATGTAAGTAAATACATTTTCGAGTATGAATTTCTATGTATTAAATATTGATTTTGTTTATTGATTAACCCGAATAAACTTAAATTAAGTCATATTGATTAAAAAATTACATCTTGTTTTTATATAGGTGAATAAAATGGTGACAACACATGTGCATGCGTCTTGGAGGATATGTGTTCATCTCTTAAACTATTTTTTTTTAGTTCAACATTTGTGGGGTTGGAGGATCGAACCATCGACCTCTACAATGATAGTACATGTCTTTATCCACTGAGCTATACTCGGATTGGCTTAATCTCTTGAACTTTTGAATCATGTGTCTTATTTAATTGAATATGTATTTTAGAGTTGTGTGTATTTTTTTTTATCTTTAAGTTACTTGGATTAAGGATTTGTACCATTAATGTTATATGTACTTAACAGAGATTATATCAACTTCTTTTGAGATTTTATATAACATTATTTATTGTCTATAATATTATATATTAGCATATTTTATTAATTATTTATGGTTTATAGTTATAAGTAGATATGTTAAAAAAAGAATATATTAGCTTTATAAGTCTATTATAATATTTCCAGTATGTTATGAAATATTCAAATAATTGAAATATTGCAAAATTTTATAGCATTTAACGTAGCTTTATAAAAATATTATAAAAGTCAATTACTTTTCATAAATCGCCTACCACAACATTTGAAAAAATGCTATGGAATGTCTACGATAACATGATTTTGATGCTATCGAAACACTTTTATAGCATTTTTTCATGGCTATAAAAAGCTTAACATGACATTTTTCATCATGCTATAAAAAGTTTTCATAGCCATTAAAGTTATGTCATGGAAGATGAGCTTTTTATAGTACTAGAAAAACGTTATGAAAAGTCAAAGACTTTCAATAACATCGTCTAACACGGCGTTTCAAAAACGCTATGAAAAGTCTAAGATAACATTTTTTTACTGCTATCGTATGTGATATTTGTTGTAGTGATAGTGCTTGAAACCCATCACTCCATTCATTCTTTCCGATGTGGGATTTTTACTCTTCTAATATTTTACCAAAAACTCAACATATATATATATATATGGTACAAACCTTCTCCTTTGCTTGGAGAAGCTCTTGCATTTAAACCCAAGTGGGCTTTATATGTTACAAACCTTCTCACAAAGATTCTTGTCCCTATGCATATTCAATAAGGTACTGACTCCACAAGTAAAGACTTGATAAGAAACTTTGTTCTACTGTCCGCATTTGTAAATCCATCCTCATCCAAATAAAGCAAGTGAATAACTCGGGAAAGATTCAACACACACATTAGGATAGGCATTGGAACAGCTGTTGGATGAAGACATGCTTCATTTATGTCCTTCCATGCATCAACCACTTGCTTTTGAATTTCAACACAAGCCTCTTCCTCTAAACAACCATATTCCTCCATGTAACATTCCACAGCAGAAGCAACATGTTCCCTTTCTTGCTCAAACTGAAAAAATAAAATAAAATCAGTAATAAACATAATTTAGTAGATAATTATTTCAATTTTGTGTCTGTTATTTTTTAAGGAAGAAATTTCCAATATATACCTTGTGAGAAACGATATCATCCATGAGTCTAGTGATGATTTTTGAGGCTTTAACTACTTTAGGATCTTTAGAAAGCCATTCAAGTACCTCAGTTGTTGTTATATCACCCATGCCGAGGAATGATACGGTTATAAGCAAGTTATAGGCTGAGGTGCCTAATGCCAATTCCATATACTCCTTATAATTTGGTGTATACTTTTGGCTTAACCATTTAGCTTCTTCAAAGTAGGATTCCGCTAGCTTTTTTATCTGTAAGAACAAATAAAAATGAGAACTCTTATATACATTATGTATGGAAAGGGAGAAAGACGAGCAAAAGGAAGAAACTTTACTTCTTCTTTGACCATATGAATATGGTAGGAACTTTCCTCTTTGCCTATCTCTTTGCTAATATCCTCACAAAGATCTAACATAGCTGTATAAAAAGGTTTAATGTACTCGGGGAGTTGATTAACCATGCTTCTGTCCCACCTGAAAAATTAATAACATTATTATAGATTAAAAGTTGGGACATTTTTTTTAATATTGTAGTTTTAAAAACTAATTACGCAAAGATTGTAGTTTTCAAACTATTTTCGAAAATATTGCAGTTTTAATGAACATCATCTATTGAAGAGACGACATTGTCCAATTTGACAAAAATTGTCTTTTGAAGATACGAGATTGACAAAATTTTGCCAGCTCAAACGTTGTCTTTCCAAGAGACGACATTTGAAGAGATAAACATTAATGTTATGCTTGGTATAGTAGTGCTTCCTCGCCCCTTTCTTGCTTTGCTGTTAGTACTTAGGTTCAATCCTCAAGTATGTCAATTTTTTTTCCATCTTTTCTTTACCAAATTTCCATTTTTTTAAAGTATTTTACTTTCTCAAAAATTCATTAAATTTTAATTAAATATTATTATTAGTTAGTTAAATGTTTATTTGTTTGTTGAATAAAATAATTAACATTAAAAAAAATGAGAAAATAATTTTATTTGAAAATTTAGCTTAATAATTTAATTTTTTTGTACTAAAATTGTTTATAGTACTTAATCTATAACTAAATATCCAAATGAATGTTATTCTGCCTTTTTAAAATTTAAATTAAAATAAATATTATCTAGTTAGATACATTTTTTGTAGAATAAAATAATTAGTATTTTAAAAAATATACAATGAATAAATAAATATTATCTATTTAAAAAACATACCATGAATATATTCTACAATGAATAGATTCTAGATAATATTTATTTATTCATTGTCTGAGTTGGCAAAATTTTGTCAATCTCGTCTTTTCAAGAGACGATTTTTGTCAAATTGGACAATGTCGTTTCTTCAAGAGACGATGTTCATTAAAAATGTAATATTTTCATAAATAATTTGAAAATTACAATATTTTCATAATTAATTTTTAAACTACAATATTTAAAAAAAATGTCCTAAAAAGTTGAACTGATTTTGATTGCGGGTTATACACTTAAAATTATATTGAAACACTGAAGAGTGGTTTTGTGTATTTTCTAAA
Source organism: Telfairia occidentalis (assembly GCA_026257165.2). NCBI lineage: Eukaryota > Viridiplantae > Streptophyta > Magnoliopsida > Cucurbitales > Cucurbitaceae > Telfairia > Telfairia occidentalis. Next base: position 4,779 of record JAOANK020115701.1, read on the forward strand.
AAAGTATTAAAACTCTATTCAGATTTTATACACAAGAAAAGTATATTTTTATATCTATTTTAACTTTTAAGATTTGGTAAAGTTTTCAAATATATTGTTAAAGAGTCGTATTAGTATGTAAATTAAACTTTTGAAACTAAAATTGTTATCAATTGATATTAATTCAAATAACCTTTGAATTGCTCGAGTGAGGACTTGGAGTTCTTCAAATGTTCCATAGGCATCATATATATCATCTAAAATTGCTATAATAGCAATTATTTTGGTCAATATTTTCCTTCCAACATCAAGATGAGGTTCGAAGTATGCACCCAATGTCCAAAAGTAGCCTTCCACAATTCTATCTCTTGCAAAAGGAAAGTTTGTTGGAACTTCCAAATCCTTCCACCACCTATGTAAGAAATAAATAAGATACAAAATATAATCAATAGATGCAAACGGTTAATTGTCAACTTAGGCCTAAATGAATTGGTTAAGACATATTTTTCGAATAAAAAAGTCATGGGTTTAAATCTCCAAATGTTTGAATTAAGATAATAATAATAATAATAAAAGATTCAATGGTTAATTTTTTTTAAAAAAAGAGTTGAGAATTATATGCTACAAATTTAAATTTACTCTAACTTTTATTAACAGTTAAGTTTTTGGGTCTTCTAACTTTCTCTAAAAATTACATAATCTTTTTTATAAGTGTTCCATGAAATTTATGTATAAATATGTCTTTTTTTTCTTTAATATTACGATTCAAATATAGCTAGGTATATACGAGTTAGATTCTATATTTAGGACAACAAAATTTCATTATGCATAAGATTTTAAGAAATAGATTCACAAGAATGCTCAATGTTACAATTGATTAGAATTAATCCGCACAGAAATAAAAGTTAAAATAAAGATATTCTGGTCTTTTTGCATTTAACATTTGTTTTTCCTTAGTTTTACTTTCAGAGAAGAGCATATATATTTTGTTAATCTTTTTATTTCTTATTCTTCGGAATATTTCTAAATATTGTACAAATACTATAACCACGAAAAAAGAAAGACTTATCATAATGATGAAAGTTTTCAAAGTGTCAAGGTAATCAAGAAGAAGCATTTTTTTTAAATATAAATAATTAATTATTTTCTGACGTTGAAATTTATTTTCAGATATTTAATTATTTTAATAGAGTACTTTGTACTATTACTAAATATTCCATGAAAAATGATATGTGAATTTAAAAATAGTAGTTTTGATAAAATTTTTAGCTCGATTTTTAATTGCTCAATTTTTATAACAATAAGCTATTTTAGGTAGAGTAAGTTAAGTACCTTGTGATTTCACTCAATTCCTTCTGGTAACGTTTTTGTAACATGTTGAAGTCCAATTTTGAGAAGGTAAGCAAAATATTATTGTGGGAAGAATCTTCTTGATAGATTTCCATATACTCTCTTGTCTGTATTCTTGAAACATTTTTCCTTATAGGCCATTTTAAGGCATTGTCAACTTCAGCTACAAGAGAAGATCGCGAGTGATTTACAAGTTTTCTAAGATGTTTCGTAGTAAAATCTAGTGCTTCTTCAAGTACATCTTCTCCATGTCCCCTCATATGTGCTGCTTCATATAGGCTCAAAATTCCTTTAGTATCATCTGCCAATGATTCGTTAAATTTTCCATTCTTTTCTATGAACTTTGAGAATACATCTGTATATATTTAAAGTGAAAAAACAATAATTAGAGTTCTGAAATTGTTTTTAATTATTGTTTTTACTCGAACCATGCATAATTTTGATAATGAATTATTGTGTAAAATGAATAATAAGTAAGATTTTACATTTCATCAAACACTTTAAAATTTTGGCATTGAAAATATTATAAAACATATTTTGATCATGTAAGTTATAGCTTTATGTATGGACAATTTGTTCATTTAACTTACCACATGAAATTTTGTAACCTTGTTGTCTAAGTAGTCGAAATAGAAGAGCAGTAATATGAAGATCTGCACCACTATCCTCACTCAATACGATGCTATAAGCAAGATGTATTTGTTCTAATATTTGATCAATCTCATTTTCAAAATGGTAAGATACACCTAGTCGTTGGATTGAATCAACCAACTTTAACTTCTCCAAAGGATTTCTGACAAAAGCAACTAGCATCTTCCTTACTTCTTCTTTCAACTGCTCAACTTGTTCTTTCGTTGCATCATCTACTTTCTGAAATTATAGAAAACAAATCCAAAAGCAAAGTATTGTTGCAAACTTTAGAGCACACATTAAATGAACGCTTATATAATTATCAACAAAGGGAATTCAATTTACCAGTGCATCATCAGAGCCTGATGAAAGGAAATGATCCTTCCAAATACTGGGATGAAAATTTGCAATGGAACGTTTAGTTTTAGGGATGTCTTGGGGTTTCAAAGTCGAAGCAGCAACAAATGAAACTTGAGAAAACATTATGAGAAAAAAAGCCTAATTCTCTTTGCAAAAAGGGCTATATGTTATCCACTGAGTTTCAAATACGTTGGTGAGATATCTTGTGTTTATAAACCATATATTTATAGGCAGCTTTACATATGGTTGTTGGTCCCATATTTCTATCAAATAACTTAAATCATTGCATAAGTTACTATCACTCGGGTATTGTTGACGCGGAATCTCTTCGGCCATTTTCCATAAATTCAATTATAGGCATTTTATAAGCACTTTATTTTACTTTTGCAAGTGTTTACGGTTCACATCAAATCCAAATATTATGTTTTTAATTTTGGGGGTCGATAACGTGTTTTTAAATATAACAAAAATAAGTATATACACCACATATCCAACTACGATAGCCCATACCATAACCTATGTTGGATCGGTATGACAATTCTTGAGAGGTGAATATGGTTAATTAATAATTATATAAACTTTTTCCTAAGTGATCCCAATTTAATAAATTAATGCACTTATTAAGAGAATTAATAATAACACTAGTTAATTACAAAAACAAGAATGATATAAAAAAACAAATCAAATGCTATCAAGCTCAATAATAATTAATAACAATTTAAAGCATGCAATAAATTTCTGAATTAATTGCAAAAATTAAATAGAAGAGAGTTAGAGAAAATGATATCGTGATTTTATAGTGATTCGATCAAACTAGACCTAGTCCAGTCCCCAAGCACTTCTTTAGAATTTAATTAAAAACTCTAGATTCTTTCCACGGCTCAGAGTCCAACCGGCAAACACAATCTTTTCCACGATTGAGGATCAAACTGTTACAACACTCTTTTTACCGAGTTAAAGAAAAACTCTTACAAGAATTTTGGAATTTAAAGAACACTCAATAAATTCTCTTGATAGAATAGATTTACAAATTTTGGCTCACAAAAATTTCTCAATCCTCACAACAATGAATCTTTCACAAGAAGAAGATGAAAATAAAAATTGAGTCATTTTGGAGAGAGCAATAATGAAGTTTTTTTTTTTTTTTTTTAGGGAGAAATTGAGAAAATGTAGAATTGTTGGGTGATTTTGGGGAAGAAGATTGGTTTTAAAAAGAGAAACTGAGTAAAAATCAAATTTAAAAACATGTTTAATTTGGACGATTTGATTTTGAGTAAAAGTGAATCAATGATGGAGATTTAACTGGGGAAATGGTAAAAAAGTAATTTAAAAACAATGTAAAAAAACTTCCAATGGTGAAAACAAAATGAAGAGGGAAGTTTTCCTCTTTTTTTTTTTTTTAAGAAAAAAGGAAAACATAGGAAATGACCGATTGAAATGATATATATATATATATATACACATATACATATATTAAAGTAAGTTCTACCACATGTCACGCTATAATTTGCTAGAATATAAAAATAATATTTCAGAAGATACTTTTAAAAATATAATGTATATTAAAGATGCTGTCACGTGTCGATTTTCTATTGGCCAAAAAAAATAATATTAAAAACAAGATATATATATATATATATAAACTTATTTTTCTTCAAATTCGGTTTTCTCATTTTTTTATTACAGTCACGTGTCAGCAGTATGTTGGTCCGCGTCAGCCCTCTAAGTCCGCCACGTGTCGACTTCTGTTTGGTCACTGATGATGAATCAACCACCACATCATCCACTTGGATATTTTCTGTCCAACTTGTTTTGACCATAACTTCTTCGTTTGATCCAATCTAAAAGGCTAGTATTCTTTATTGCAGGCGAAGCTCACAGGTTGAGTTCTACTTTTTGCTTACATGATCTTCTATATATAAGGATAAGAGTGGAAAAAAATCTAAACCTAAGAGATAAGATCAAATCTTTAACAAATAAGAACGAATCTTCGATTTTTACAAAATTGCAAAACAAATAATTTAAACGTACGATTATTACAACCTAACTTTTTCAAACAAAATTATTACAAAATGTTAAACTAACTTTTTGAAAAATTCAAAAAGTAAACGGTAAGAATTTATTACAAAACGACAAATAAGTTTGTAAAAGTCAAAAAGATGAACAGTAAAAAGTAACTTCTGTCGATAAGCTATTGGAGATTCTTTCAAAACTGAATTATTTGTTGCAACCTTATCTTCTAGTGGTTTTCATTATTGATGTCGTAGGCTATGTATTTTTTCTCAGCACATGACTAATAGGCATATTACGGAGTTCTTCGGACTTACTCGCCAAATGCTACCGTGAACATCCAACTATTAGCGAACACATGCACTTAATAGAGCATAAAATACATTATCTTTGACTCCAATAATTTAAACTTCGTTGTTGGAACTGCTGCTACTTCAAATTCTTTAATTTTGAGGTCTTTTCTTATTGCTTCTTGACAGATAAATGTGTACTAGTACAATCCGAAGAATATGTACAGAGATTATACAAGATATTGAATTTACACGATATTTTACATGAATAAAACTTAAAGAAATGTTTTTTTGTTTCTTTGTTATTTGTTAGATGCAAATAACAAAGATTTTTTTATTTATATATTTTTTGATACATAGTTTCCATTGTGAAGGCGAAGTTTTTTTATGTCACCTCATTACCTTGGTTGTGAAGAGAATTGTTATCCCATCAACTTATGTTCTTCATATCTAGGAATGAGTCATATTCATCTTCTTCTTCGTTAGCATTTGATGTTGGTTGGGTTGAAGGACCTGCTTCATCATTGTCTAAAGATGTACTCTTCTCAGAGATAGCCGCCTTGAGGATTTATTGAAATTCGATATCAGTTGTTGTTTGAGCTAATCTTGCAAGGAATTTACTCTTTGTATTGAAAAATTCTGCATTTGTTTTTATGGATTGATCTTACATATATCCGTTGTCTGCAAACCAGACTTTTACAGCTTTGAGGACAGCCTGGTCTCTTGAAGCGTTTTGCCACCCCTTTATTTTGATGACTTTAACTAGTCTCTTGTATTGAGACTTTGTTTTCAACTCATGATCCAAGGGATTTGGAAATATAAACAAAATCTCATGGATGAGTGGATGGGAGTTTTAACGATAGTTCTCCAGAAATAAAAATAGGACTCTTGAAGAGGGATTGGAAGGACTTCATCTGTGAGACCAAATGTTACCCACCAATCTATGAGCCACAACAGGAAGTGTGTCTTCTGAGCGTTGGGGCAGAAATGAACGAACCATGAATGGTCTTTGGCGTATGCCAGAACACTGAATGCCAAGCTCTGACATAATCTTTGTAACTATATGTTTTGGAACGAAATTTTTTGAAAAGGTTTTTTTAGTGAAAAGATTTTGATTCCACTGAGTAAGGTTCATTATTTTGAGAATTTTAAATTTTAAATAGGCGACTCTAGATGAATCGATTTTATTAGGGATATGAGTGATTTCAGCCGACTTTTAGTGTCAACTAAAATGAACTCATAAAAGATTATGGTTTTGTTTGGGTTTTCTGGAAGAAACCAAAAGTTGGGAGGAAACATTTTTGTAATGGTTTTCGAAAGACTCACCGATTCGAACTCTGGTTCAACGATTTGGTCATGAACCAATCCTGGTTTTTCTACATAGGTTGTGACTTCTAGTCTTGGTTGGAAACGATGCTCTGGTTGAACGGCGGTTGAATAGGTTGTTGGAGTGACTGGTCTGGGAGACGTTACTTGCGTTGGAGAGGCTGAAGGGCTCAACTGGACAAGATCGCTTGAAGGGCGTATCAACGAGGCAGAAGGCCTCGGTGGAGTAGGAGACTCCGTAATTCTATGCCGGAAGAACGAGTCTATGGATGATTTGGGGTGATGAACTCTAAGTTCATCTCATAACTGTCACTACTCTTTGCCTGAGGCGACGGTCTGGAGGCTGATGAGGATGCAGGCGATTTGCCTCTACCTCTTCCTCTGTTTTGATTTTGGCCTGACATTTCTTTTTCTCTCTTGAGCTATCTTTTGAAGATCTCAGGTAAACTTGGCCATGTCTTCATTCATTTGGAAGAAGGAGGAGGAGTAGAGAGGAATTCTCCGGATAGATAATCAACTAAGGGGTTTTATATCCCTTTTATAGGCAAAACCTCAAAGTCGAAACAAGATAAGATCGTTTGCCACTTGGCAAAGATCTATTTGGAGACTAGATTTTCTACATCTTTATCTAAAACAATTTAGATGCTTTAGAATATGTCTTGATGGTGAATCTTTTGTTGATAAGATCACCTTGGAATTTTTGTACACAAGTTACTATTGCTAGTAATTCTTTTTTCACTGTGGAATAATTACTCTGAGCATTCTTCCATAAGACTATGGTAGCGAACTATTTGCTCTTTACCATTTATTTTTATTTTAGTATCCCTCCATATCCTATGTCAGATGTATATGTCTCTACAATGAGCTCAGCTGCTGGGTTCAATAGGTTGAGACATGGAAGGGTTTGACTAGAGTTTTAATTTTTTTGGACAGCTCGAGTATGCTCTTCGGCCCAAGGTTTGGGATTTTTCGTAAGCCGTTGGAACAATGGTTTGCAAATGGGCCTGAGATTCTGTATGAAATTTGACAGATAGTTTAGACAACCAAAAAACCTTTGTAATTGAGTTTTGTTTATTATCAAATTTAGAGGCAAATTCTATTGATTTTGAATGGGCTTTATTGATCCCAAATGGATCTCAAAACTTAAAAATCGGATATTTGTTTCAAATAGTTTAATTTTTGGTAAAGATATAACTAAACCATTTTCTTTGATTATCTTAATAAAGATATTCAAGTGTTTGAAATGTTGGTCAATATTATAAAAAAATATCAAAATATCGTCAATGTATACGATAGAAAAATCTTGATAGTTATTGAAAATATCGTTCATAATTTTTTGAAATTCGGAATGGGCGTTTAATCTGAATGGCATCACATTCCACTCATATTGTCTGAATGAAACATTAAATGCAGTTTTGTACTTGTCTTTTTCAGAAATTTGAATCTGCCAAAATCTGGACTTTAAATCAAATTTTGAAAATATTTTTGCAGTTGAAATACGTTTTATTAAATCTAGTTTATGTGGTATAAGATATTGTATCCATTGTAAAACTTTGTTTAGAGGTTTGTAGTTTATTACTAACTTGGGTACACCACGCTCCTTTTCCGCTACGTTGTTTACATAGAAAGCTGCACATGACCATGAGCTTTTGGATGGTCTTATCAGCTTCTTACTTAGTAATTCTGTGATCTTCTTTTTACAGTGCTGCATTATTTATGCATTCATATGAATTGGTCTTGCCTTTGTTGGAATAGCTTGTTCTGCAAAATCTTTAACATATGGAAGATCAACTATATGTTGTTTTCTTTGCCAAAATGCGCTAGGTAAATCCGAACATATTTTGACTCAATTTTTTGCAATAAAGATTTAATCTTTTCTTTTACTCTACTAGTTTCCAGATTTTCTTCTATTTTTAAGAAATTAATTTCTTCTTTTAGGAACTGTAATTGTTTTCTTTTTTAATTAAAAGAACTTAGTGTATAAAGCTCTTGTAATTTTACAAGTTTAAGAAATTCAAAAAGAATTTTAGAACCATCAATAAAGGTGCTTATTCCTTTTTCTTATACATGTAAAGGGTATAACTGGGTAAGGAATGGAGTCCCTAAAATTAAGCCTTGTTCTAGATCTTTTACTAGAAGGAAGGAAGTTATGAAACAAACTGGTCCCTTACAAATATGAACTTCAGGGAGTTTGTACTTAATATCTAATTCTTAGCCATTAGCCCCTGATAAACTATGTAAAGTTTTTTCAAAGTACTTTGTAGGTACTAAGCCTTGCTGTATGCAGTTCTGATCAGCCCCTGAGTCAATTAGAGCTCTCATTTCTAAGGTAAAATCTTGCACTTTGATTTTGACCTTAGTATACCACTTTTAAGAAAAAATAGTAGTCATATAGGCTAGTTGTTCTAGTTGAACATCTTCATGATTGAAAAAATAATCTTCTTCAGATTTTATTTTCTCATCTTCTATTACTCTATTTCTTTTCAAAGTATTTAATTCTTCTTTAATCTTTTCAAGTTCCTTAGAATGGGCTTGCCTCCATTCTGTCATTTCTCTTTTTAATGACTTTATCTCTTTTTGTAAGTCATAAACTGTGGCTTTTCGAGGTTTTTCTACTTTCTTGAAAATCTCGTTTAGGTTTGGGCCAGGATAGCTTGTAGGGCTTATTTGGGCTTTTGGCTCATTATCCTGTAGGGATTGCTTAAGAGTGTCTAAGACTATTTTTCTTGATTGCTCTTCGTTCATCTTTTCTACTGCTTCCAGTAGTGTTTTTTGAGTATCTGTGAGAGTAATTGATACATCCTCCACAGCTCTTAAACCCTTTTTCTTCACTTGAACTGTCTGAACTTTCTGAATCTGTATCAGAATACTCATTTACTTTCAAAATTTGATCACTATAGTCGCTTTGTGCAAACTCATAAGTTGATTCTTCGTTTGTAAGAGAATCAGTTAGATGTAATAAATTTCTTTTGATAGATTCGTCAATCTCAAGGTTTTTTACCTTTCCCTTTAGTGGACATCTGTTGGAATAATGTCCTTTTTTTTTGCATTTATAGTAGGTAACTTTTCTATTATTTTGATTCTTTGGCTTCCGAGAGGATTCTCCTCTTTGATAATACTGAGGTTTTCTCGACCTATTATACCTTTGGGGTGGTCTGTAGTCCTTCTAGAAGTTTTTCTTATAGGATCTCCTATAATACAGTTTCTCAGTAGGACGAGTTTTCCCTTTGTGGTAAAGTTGTTTTTTCTTTTCAGAAGGAGATTTGACATTTGTACATCCGTATTGTTCACAGAATGTTTTCTAATCTTTCATGTGGTTTCTAGATGGTTTTTGAAGCTTTGCTTGTATTTTGGCTTTAGTACACATCTTTAAACCACAGTTTACCACTACGCTGTTTATGATTCCGTAAGGAAAATCTTTCCACGAGGTATTATCTTCATAATCCTCCTTGATTTGGTCATAGACTTTTGTTTTGATGTAACTTGGAAGTTCATCTAAGAATCTATGTTTCCAATGTTTTTCACTACAGTCTGGTAAGGTCATAACTTTGGTGATAAACATGTCTTTATACCAGTTGAAGTCTCCTATGTTTGGACATTTTAATGATTTTAGAATTTTTTTAGCCCTTTCATGATAATTTGAAGGCTGAACAATCCAGGCATAAGTGAGTCTGTAAATTAATTTGTGTACGACATCAGCTTCTTGAATTTCTGTTTGGGCCTCGATGATTCTATCGAGTCCTTCAACCTTTATGGTTTTTTGGGTTACTTGTTTTCTCTTAATGGTAGTTGTATGGTTAAGAGCCACTAATTTGGCATCTTCTCCTATGCCATTCTCCCACCAGTTTTTCAAATTTCTGGTAAAACCTGCAACCAGATATTTGAATATCTCTTATTCGGTTTTTCCCCTTTGTTTGTAGGCTTGGTAAGCCATAATCATGTCATTGAGCATTGTTGAAATTAGATGCTCAGACATTTCATCTAGATTCCATTCATAGATGGAAGTTCAATCATGGGAAGTTTTAGCAAATTCATATCCTATATCTGGAAAGGATGGCCTGTCATAGTAGTTGTACTTTTTGCCAAGAAATCTCATTCTCTAGATTTGCTGTTCTTCATCAGAATCTTCTATTTTAAGGGCTTTTCAAATACAACTCTAAAGTCTTTATCACACAATTGACTAATACTAAGGAAATCATGCTTTAAACCATCAACTAAAAGCATATTTTCAATTAAAGTAGAAGAACCATTACCTATACTACCCTTACAAATAGTTTTACCTTTCTTGTTGTCACCAAAAGTTACTACTCCATCCTTTTTAGAAAAAGAAACAAACTTGGATTGGTCTCTCATCATGTGCCTAGAGCAACCACTATCCAAGTACAATTTATTTTTCTTGGAAGCTTTCAAACACACCTATACAAATAAAAATGTTCAAGTTTGATCCTTTGGTACCCATACTTGTTTGAGTCCTAGAAGGTTAGCATTTACAAACTTAGGGATCCATTTTATTTTTGCATTGGCATTAAAAGCGTGAGATTTAGACAAGTAACAAGAATAAGTTTTATGTCCATTCTTGCCACATGAAAAGCAAACAACATTATGCAATGATTTATCTCTTACAACAGCTTTATGCACTCTACTTTTCTTGGAAAAATTCTTTCTTGCAGTATTGTAAAACTTTGTTCTTTGAGAAAAGTTTCTTCTTGAAGAAGTAGTATGAGCATATTTCAATTTAAAGCACTTAGGTCTAACATGACCCTCAACACCACAATGATGACATATAGAAACAAAATTAGTTTTAGCATGCTTAGACACAACTTTAGGCATATTTAGCTTAGGCACAATAGGAGATGTTTTAACAAAAATAGTTTTAGAACTTGAAGGAGTAGTGCATTCATCAACATAGCTGAAACCTCTCTTATCACCATAAGACTTGCCAAATTCAATTATTTTATCTAATCTTTGAGCACCTATTGTCAACTTTTTAATAGACTCTTTAGCTTTATCAAGTTCTTGCAAAGAATTTAATTCTTTTTCCTTGAACAATTTAATTAAATTATATTTTTCACAACTATTATGCTCAAGAAATCTAATTTTATCAAGTAAGCCATTTTTCTCATCACATTCAAAAGCATGTTTATCACAAGAGACATTCATTTCAACATTTTACGCAATATTATGTTCATTCTCTTTTAAGCTAGCAATTTCATCAAGTAATGACTTATTTTTACCAGATAAAGTGATATTTCTTTTTAAGAATAACATACTTGGAACCAAGCTTTTCCAAGTCATTTTCCATGCTTTCAAAAGCTTCAAATAATTCATCATACGAAGGATCTAGAGTTACCTCATCATCTTGTTCATCCTCCTTGTCACTTTCAGCCATGAAACAAAAATTTGCTACTTCTTCATCCTCACTTCCACTGTCACGTTTATCAATATCATCCCAGTAGCCTTCATTGCCTTCTTTTTGGATTTCTTGGATGATTTGAGGAGAGGAGAATCATTCCTTATATGACCTGGTTTCTTGCATTCATAACATCTTACCTCATCCTTTTTGCTCTGTCCACCTTTTGATTCTCTTTGGTTGGTAACTTGCTTCTTGAAGTGTTTCTTCCTCTTGATGAAGTTCTTATACTTACGTGAGAGATATGCAACATCATCTTCATCAAGAGCATCCTCATTTTTGGAGTCAACTTTTAAGGACATGGTCTTCAACGCAATACTTTTCTTCTTTTTGGACTCATCCTCCAAGTGCTCTTTCATGGTAATATCATGTGTCATGAGCAAACCAATGAGTTCCACCAATGGAAATTTGGTGAGATCTTTTGCTTCTTGGATTGCCGTCACCTTTGCTTCCCAACACTTAAGTAGAGATCTAAGAATTTTTCTAACATTTTCTGATATTTTTTACTCTTTACCAAGACCCTTCAATGCATTTATAATGATAGTAAATCGAGTTTAACATATTGGCAATCGACTCATTAGCATCCATCTTAAATAATTCATAATTATGAACAAGCATGCTAATTTTAGACTCTTTAACTTGATTAGTTCCCTCATGAGTACTTGAAGAGTATTCCAAATTTCTCTAGCAGAATTACACACGAATATTCTATTATATTCATCATTGCTTAAAGCACAATACAAGCAATTTATAGTTTTGGCATTAAAAGAGGATTTTTTTCATTTCATTTTCATCATACTCATTTTCTAATTTAAGCACATCAATATCATTTACTCTTTTCATTAGAACAAAGGGACCTTTAGCAACAATTAACCACAAATTATAATCAATATATTGCAAATAAATTTTCATTCTATAGCTTTCCAATATGCATAATTTGAGTCATCCAAGAAATGAGGTCTGGAAGTAGATTGACCCTAAATAAACCCATTTACAAGGTTTGCCATAAAGCTATAACAATTAAATTTATCAAGAAAATTAATTTCAAGAAGAGCAACCTCTCTGATACCAATTGTTAGATTGGTATGGCAAACCTAGAGGAGGGGTGAATGAGGTTAATTAAAAATTATATAAACTTTTTCCTAAGTGGGGCCAATTTAATAAATTAATATACTTATGAATAGAATTAATAATAAAACTAGTAAATTTCAAAAACAAGAATGATAAAAAAAAAAAAAACAAACTAAATGCTATCAAATCTCAACAATAATTAATAGCAATTTAAAGCATGCAATAAATTTCTAAATTAATTGTAAAAATTAAATAGGATAGAGTTAGAAAAAATGACACTGTGATTTTATAGTGTTTCAGTCAAACTCGACCTAGTCCACTCCCCAAGCACCTCTTAGGAATTTGATTAAAAACTCTTGACTCTTTCCACGGCTCATAGTCTAACCGAAAAACACGATCCTTTCCACGGTTGAGGATCAAACCGTTACAACACTCTTTTTATCAGATTAAAGAGAAACTCTTACAAGAATTTTGAAATTTAAATAACACTCAATAAACTCTCTAGATAGAGTGGATTTATAAATTTTGGCTCACAAAATTTTTTCAATCCTCACAACCATGAATCTCTCACAAAAAGAAGATGAAAATAAAAATTGAGAGCTTTTGGACAGAGCAACAATGAATTTTTTTTTTATTAAGGGGAAATTGAGAAAATGTAGAATTGTTGGGTGATTTTGGAGAAAAGATTGGTTCAAAGAGAGAGGAAAATTGAGTAAAAATTAATTTTAATAACAAGTTTAATTTGAACCATTTAATTTTGGGTAAAAGTGAATCATGGTGGAGATTTAATTGAGAAAATGGTAAAACAATAATTTAAAAATATTTAAAAAAAAACTTCCAACGGTCAAAAAAAATGGAGAAGTTTTTCTCTTTTTTTTTTAAAGGAAAACATAGGAAATA
>JAOANK020115889.1:0-18097 GCA_026257165.2 Telfairia occidentalis
TTAAATTTTTTTTTTTTTTTTTTTTTTTTTTTTTTTTTTTTTTTTTTTTTAAGAATAATTTTACCCCTACTATTTAATTGATAATTTCAATAATATTCGTAATATTTAATAATCAATTATATAATTTTTTTTAACTCTACTATATTAAAATGTGAGATAATTGAAAATTATTTTTAGATACATTTATCCTTCATATAATTTTAAAATTTCAAATCTACACTTAATAAAATAATAGTATATATTTGAATATTTTTATTATGTTTATTAGTATTAAAATGATATTTATATTTTAAAATTAAAATAAATCACATAAATTTAAAATGTTCTTCAAATCTTAAATAAAATTTCTAAATAAAAGATTAGTTTTAAATTTCTATATGCTTATTTTACAACTTGACTAAGGTTTTCTAGAAATATTTTAAAAAAAAAAAATCATAAAATTGATACCAAATAAAGTTTAAATAAATCATATTAAATTAGTTTTAAATTATATATTAAAATATAATTTTCAATTCTATAAAAAAACATATGTTAAAATACAACATGTGTACAATGTTTTACAAAATAAAATAAATGTTATAGAAATCAAAATCAAAATAATATAAACTCAAAATTTTATAATCTTATAGAAGTAAAATATTTTTATAATTAAAAAATCTAGTATATAGCAGTATAATTTGTATTATTGTAATAATTTTTAAGTTATATTATAATATTAATTTAATAAATAATATTGCATCTAACATTTTTTTTTATGTATAATTTGTAATTTTTAAAACATAAATTTATAAATGGAAGCTAAAATTTTTATTAGAAAATTTTTATTATCATTCTTTTTTTGTTTTTATAATTAATTTAATATTAATAATGTTGAAAAATATTGAAATTTGAGGTAGAAGAAGAGAGAAGAGAGAGAAAAAAGAAGAAGAGTTTGAAGTTAGGTGAGACCTATTTAGAGGGCTTGGATAGTATATATTATTTAAGCCTATGAGTTTGGGGTGAGTTGGAGCCCACTTAACAATACCTCACCTCAAACATGAGTTTGGCTTAGGATGCCAAACTCATCTTAAGCCTAACCCTAACTTCAACTACCTTCTTAGTGAATTCAAAGAATAATATAAGATAATTATTTTGTGAATTTTTTTGACTAATGCTAGACGAAATTGAATGATAGAATAAAAATAATGTTTTTGTAGTTGAAACGATGAGAATGAATGAGTTCAGATTAAGATAACATGTTATTTTTCTTGAATCAAATGCTGAAGCAAAAGAATTGCAGGATCGAATTACACAACAATAGTCTTGGAATCCTCCTACATCTCACAGATATCTTAAGTTAATTTCCGTTAATCTATATGAGTTAACCTGCTATGTTTGTACATTAGGTGAGTGATTATCCATAACCTCCTCACTTAGCCAGCACTAAGCTAACCTAGAGGCTAATGTGTTTTAAAAGCAATCTTCTCCTATTTTCTACCGAAATATAAAGACGTTATTTATGCATGTTGGCTAGGCAGACATAAACATTAAAAAATAAGAAACACTTATAAAACAATTCAATCCGCAAACTTTACTTCAAATCTTAAACCAGTTCAACAACATCTCCCTTAATTCTCACCCAGAAGCGATTAGTTCATGCTAAGATAAATAAAAGACAGCAACTAATATTCATAAACGGTAAACAAGTACATGTTGAAGTAAAATCCTTGAGAGTTGTAGAAATTAGTTGCTCCACGAATTTGGGAGACAGAATTGATTATTCTGCTTCAGCCTTCTACAAGCTCTTCTTTACGAGAATTCAAGATCGATAGCAATGGTAGAAGCAATTTCTTGTGGAAAAAAAGACCAAGAATTGAAATTGTAAATTAAACTTTAAGAATGAAATTCCTTTTTCTTTTAGCGGCCTCCTTTTCTATTTATAGGCTTTTCGTTGTGATTAGAGAATCTATAAGGTTAAATCGTCCACGTGGTCTGCATCCAACGGTTAATTGCTTTCACAAAAGAAATATTTGTTTCCATATTTGAATTTTCGTTATTTTTGCGCCGATCTTCTTTGTCCGTTTTGCCCCAGCATTGCTCGATCAATAATTCTGCTAAAATAATGCTCCATCATTTATCTGCAAAACAAAATATCCAAAATCAGTAGTAATTAACCTTAAATTCTTTCTATTTCATTCAAATGCTGGCATAAATAGAATGATGCAACAATATGAAAGTCTCAAAAGTTTTATATGCAAAACAAAGACGGTTTACTTCAATAAAGGGATGAAATCAAGCCTAAAAGACTCCTAATAACTCTCTTTTGAAGAGTTATCACCTGTCCTCCATTTTTCAAACTTTTTAACTAAGTCAGGGTCTTCCTGCTGTGCATTAATAATCCTTTATCGCAAACTTTATGTAACCATCATACACGCTAACTATGCGGTAACCTCACCAGCCACCACTACTATTTATGATCGCTCCAAATCTCTACGAATCTGAGTTTGCACAGTGATCACGATTGATGTATGCACTGTCTTTCTATTGAGAGCACCGACCATATTTGCTTTACTTGGGTGGTACAGAATTTCATAGTCATAGTCTTTTATTAGCTCAAGCCACCTCCATTACCTCATGTTCAACACCTTCTAGGTGAAGAAGTACTTAAAACTCTTGTGATCTGTGATGATTTTTGATCTCCTCGTCATACAGATAATGTCTCCAAATCTTCAGGGCAAATACTACCACTGCTAGATCGAGGTCATGCTTCGGATAGTTATACTCATAGTTCTTTAGCTAGCGAAAGACATATGCTATAACCTTGCCATGCTACATCAATACACACCTGAGCCCTTTCTTAAAGGCATCGTTGTACATTACGAAGTCTCCTATTCGTTTTAGCACTGTGAGTACTGGTGTCGTAACCAACCTCTGAGTAGGTTCCTAGAAGCTCGCTTTATAATCTTCGGTCCACACAAACTGATTGCCCTACCATGTCAACTGAGTCAAAGGCAACCCTTACGTGCTAACTACACAAATCGATAGTAATAATTGGCTAGGCCCAAGAAACTACGTACTTTGCTGACAGTCGTTGGACTAAACCAATTAGTCATTACTTTTACCTTCATCGGGTCTACTGAAGCACTGTCTCTAGATACCACGTGCCCTAAGAAGGACACTTATCACAGCCAAAACTCGCACTTGAAGAACTTGACATATAATTTATTAGCCTTCAAGTTTGTAAAGACCTTCCTGAGGTGCTCTTCATGCTCCTCCTCTATCTTCGAGTAGACTAGGATATTGTCGATAAACACAATTACAAAGGTGTCAAGAAATTCCTTGAACACCCTTTTCATCAGCTTTATGAACACTGTCGGCACATTCGTTAGTCCAAAAGACATGACTACGAAGTCATAATGGTCATACATGAACCTTAATGTCGTTTTTGGGATATCTTCATCCCTAATCTTCAATTGATGATATCTAGAGTCGGCGGTGGGGCAATGACAGTAAGAAGGCAACAGAGAGAGGCGATGGGGCTAGCTGCTGCGAGAGAGGATGAAAGGGAGGGAGAAAGAAAGGAGAGAGGGAAATAAAATTGAAATGGAGAAGAATGGAGCAAAATTTGTTTTTATGGCAAACTTTCCTGACGTTTCTAAAACGCATGGGTGTAGCCTCTAAAAAATGTTGACATATCTTATTTAATTAAACTAACCTTCCCCATCATAAAAAAAAACATCAATATGCTGACGTTTTTTTGTAAAATGCTAGCAAATAGTCCACTAATTTCAATGTTTTTTTAAAAACATCAGGATATATATTATTTTGCCGACATTTGTCTTAGACGTCGAGATTACTTATTTGTTCTGACATTTTTTTTGGTTAGAAAATCTTTTGTCGCCAGAAGTATATTTTCTTGTAGCATCTTGTTTATTGTTTCTAAATTTTGAAAAATGTTTCTAAAAAAATAGGCAAAATTTGAGAAACTACAAAAAATAGTTTTTGAAAATCTGTTTCTATTTGGTTTTTTTTCCTTCCATTTTTCAAGCCTGTATCCCTTCTTCCTCTTTCTCATTTCTATCTTTTCCATTATACTTTTTTTTTCTTTTTATACTTATTTATCATTTATCATTTTTTTTTCTTTTTCATTTTTTTTCTCTCTCTTCTCCCTTCTCTCTCCTTATCTTTTTTTTTTTTGTTGTCTTTTTTCTTTTTATTTATGAGTCTTTAATTAATATTGTCTATTTAAATCTCTATTATGCTTTCTCAATTTTGATTTGGTTTTAATTTATTTATATTAAATTAATAAATATTACATGTTTATCATTAATTTTAAAAAAAAAAAAGTTTAAATTTTATTTGCATGTATGATTGGCTAATGAGAAATACATGATTGTTTAAAGAGAAAAAAATAAAGTTTATTAGTTATTGAATTAAGTAAATATGGATATGTTCGATTATCTATCTTTAAATCAATGTCTTATTACCAAGTTGAAACACAAAAATATATATCAATAGTATGTTTTGCAATAAATTAATGATCGTTTAAAATGTACAAAATTTACTAGCTAATTTACAAATTAATCTAATTGAACGAACTTGCAACATCACTTAAGATGAATTGGTTAGAGTGAGAAATGACATTGCAGATCAAATTTGAATTACATTTGAAGAATAAAATTTATTATTATTATTTTTAAATATTTTCTTTAGGATTTAAATTATATTAAATACTACAAACTCTTTATAATGATTTTATATTTGTTTTAATACATGTTACATATTTTATTATATTATATGTATTAAATTTTATTTCAACTATAAAACAGAAAACAAGAATCAATTATAAAAAATATTTTTGTTTCTGATTCTTTTTATAAATAAACAAGAAACATAAATAGTTATCAAACATGTTTTTATTTCTAATTCTAAAAAAACAAGAAACAAGAAATAGGAAACAGGAAACAGGAAACGAGAAACGGGAAACGAGAACATTACCAAACGGGTCCTAAGATCTCAATTTCTGGATTACAAATAGCAATAGTTATGTTGGAGCATTACTGCTTCTGAGAAGTGCATAAATCCTTTAATTGAACCTACTTTGCTCCATTGAGTCTGTGTTAACTTATAGTTTTCTTGAGTTACTTTTGGGCATTTTCAACCTATATTTTTTTGTCCATTGAAGGGTTGTTTGTACTTTTGTTAAACATATTGCTTGGTTACCTTGCTTATTCACTTATAGTTAACTTAAACGTTAAAATAAAGCTTTTCTTTTTTTTGTTTTTCTGAAACAAGAAAAGATAAATTAGACAAATAGAAGAGATACGCTCGACACTAATTACTCTTGATGCTCAGGAACGTAACTTCTACCCAAATATGTGTAGTTTGGGTTCTTTGGGCGTGTGTGGCCAAAGAGTTTGCCACCTCATTCTGGATTCGGCCGAAAAATGTGTTATCTCCGAAACGTCCGTATTTTTGAACCTCCATTTAATATTTTCCACAAGTAACTGAGCTTCGTTCTCAAATTATTTATCACTTGCTGTAATTTGATTAGTATATACTTGGACATATATGTAGATGCTAATATCATTTTGCATGCATGCTAGTACTTGCTTCTCTCTACTGATCACCCCGAGAAAAATTTGGGTATGGATTATTTTTATTTTGACTAGCTTGCTGACCAACATAACATAATACTATAGTATTTGCAAAGAAAATTTTGAATGTATGACTGTCATCACAATAGACACAACTAACATCTAAAATTTGGTTGACATTGTTATTGCGTTTGCCCTCCAATATTTAGATTCTTTAGCATATGTATCAAAGCTGAAAGTTGGGCACTCAATAATGTCAATGCATCCATGTCCAAGACCCCTACCATTGCTTTCATAACATTATATTATTTCCACCCACATTTTGCCCGTTAATAATTATTATTAGCTATCCTTTCCAAGGTCTCGTATGTTTCATTGAAAGTTTTTGAGAGGATGTCTCCATTTGCAGATGCATCTATAACGACACGTGATCAAATATTGAGCCCATTATAAAACATTTGGAGCTGAATATAGCTATGATTTGGACACGTTCTGAGAAAATTCTTCAACCTCTCACATGCTCCATTCATTGATTCCTCATTTTTCTATTGGAATTTAACCATGTCTCCTCTGAACTTGGCATTTTTGGTTGATGGAAAAGTATTTTAAAAGAAATTTCTCAGCAAGGCTTAGTCTGTGTTATAATTGAATCAACTGGGAGTAAATGAAGCCAGATTTTGGCATCATCTTTAAGAGAAGGAAACAACTTCCAACTAAATCTTAAAGCCTCATTTGATGAAACTCCTTGGGTTTTGAATGAATCTCAGACTTCCAAAAATGTTTACAAAGATTATCTTGAGTGGGTTGTTTCCTAATTCTACTTTTACAAATAGATTTTCTAAATTTCAATCATGTCTTTTTTTTTTTACCAAGTTACTCTTATTTAATACTATCTGCATATTTAATGAGTTGTTTTGAATTTATACTTTCCAATTAAACAATAATTCGTTTAGATAATTATTTTATTCATTTATTATGGATTTGCGTTTAAAAATATGATGTTTAATTATTGCACATTGTTTCTGCATGGATACGTCGCTAGGTCTTCACGGAGGTGCTTGGACCTAAAAGGAGGCAGAAACGAAGTTGAGGTGGCTTGGGACCACACTTCGACGCTCCAGTTAGTGGAATGACCGAGACTCGTTAATCTCAAATGTAGGGGGTTCCGTGTGCGTACCTTTCTACTGTGGTGCAGGGTCCTTCTTATAGCGGCGAAAGGGTCTCCAAGGGAGGTCGATAGAGGTGGTTACCACCTAGTACGCCGGAGGTTGCAGTGGAGCGCGATCTACTAACTGGAGGCAAAATTCCCTCTTGACCGCGCTTCCTCCGGTGTGCTTTTCTCCCGTGCGGTTGGTTAGGTCACTTACCGCATTGCGTGCCCGAGACACATGGCGCCCTGGGGGCAGTCCAGGTGTGCGCCGACGTGCCGGTGCCCAATAATGGCTCGCACTCCGAGGGGTTCGGTCCTCATGGGTGGACCCTTGAAGTATGTTCTGGTCTTTCTCGAGTTTTTTCATCGTTCCTTGTTGGCTCGAGGATGGACTCGGTCCTCGGCTTCCTTGTATTTGGGTTTCAGTGAACCCGAACCGCTGCGTTCTTCTGCTAATCGGAGCGATTCTCATGATGGGCTGTCCGCTATTGATAGGTGGAGTCATCCGACAGTGGTGCGGCGCCCCATGAAGGCTATTTAAGAGGCGTTTGCGTCTCTTGAGAGGCTCACAAGCTCAACCTTCTCGATCCGTGCTACCAGCTCCGTTTTATTGCAGGTCAGCATTCTTTCCTACTCCTTCTCCTTTCCTAGCCCTCCCTAAGCCCCTCTGAGATGTTTGAGGAGAGCGACAGCTTCTCGTCTGCGAGTGAAGGGAGGGGGCCCGTGTACCCCTTGTCGGGTCGGGAGGTGGCCCCGTGTACCCCTTGTCGGGTGAGCCGCCAGCCTTCTCGATTGTTTTCCAGTGCTCTTGCCAGTCTTAGGGAGAGGTACTTCATCCCTGATAACGTGGCTACCAGGCTGCCTGTGGCCGGCTAGACGCTCGAGAAATCACCTCTAGGGTGCGTTTCCTTCTACCCCCAGATGTTCGAGAGGGGAGTTAGGCTGCCTCTCCACCCCTTTGTTCAAGCCTTCTTATCCTTAGTTGTGCTGGCCCCAGCGTAGATCACCCCCAACGACTGGGGCACCCTGCTGGGGTGCTATGTTCTTTGGCGGCGCCTTGGCAGGACCACCCTTGAGGTCGGACAGACCCTCAGCGCCCTTTCTGTGAAAGTTTACCCAAGGGTTTCTAGTTACCTCTATATCTCGACGCGCCCGAGTAAAAAGATGAAGATCCATGGCCCTTCGTCGATTAAAAAGTGGAAAGACCATTGGTTTTATGTGTTAGGGGAAGGGCTCGCCCTTAACACTGATGGCGGGCCGCTGTTCGAAGTCCCAATCAAGTTAGGGGTACCCCGTGAGTCTGATTCCTCTAGCTCGACCGGGGTGACGACTTTTGATCACTGTTGACCGTTTCCTTTCTGCTTTGCAGGTCTTCCCCCTTCCCCCGAGCCGCTTTCTGAAACTTCCCTAAGGATGCCGGAGGCTAGCTCAAGACGTGCTTTTGTGTGAGGAGTCGCTTTTCGAACACGACCTCATAGTTCCCCCTCGTTCAAGGTAGGCTTTCTCGGCCCCCTTCCTTGGTTTTTTCAACCTCGGTATTCACCATGAACACGTGTTTTTACCTCAGTTTTTGAAGACATGCCGGCTAAACATTTCGAATTTTGGGAGAGACTTCGCGCAAAACGGATGAGGCAAGTAAGTGAAGCTGCGCCCTCGGCTCATCGTGCCAAGACCGAGATGCCTTTGCAGGGACTCCCCTCGGCTTTGCCTTGGCCTGCTCTGTGTCCAAAGGTGTCCATGCTTCCCTCATCTTTTGCTGCTCGCCAACGAATCTGCGTCGTGCCTCCTTCTCTAGCGGTCGACCTCCTCCGTCCCGACGATGAAGCGATCTCCTGCCATCCGCCCATCGACATTTTTTCCTTCGATTCTGAGCCTCCCCCAAGTCCGAGGATAGTTGACCATTTGAACTTTGGGGTCCCGCTGCTCGTTAGTCCCCCTGCTCCCGAAGTGCAGGAGGTCGTTGCCACGATTGTCAATTCTATGACGAGCCATGCGTTGGATCGGGTGGCCTCTAGCTCTCAGAGTGTCGATCGGTTGCTGAGTTGCAGTTGCCAAAATATGGCTAAGGATTGGTCTTGGTTTCTTTCTCCCTCTCCGGCTTGGCCTCTTAGTGACCTTTCATATTTGTGCAGGCTCTAGTCACGTTCTACCAGGCGGCCGTTGTGACCAACTTTGAACTGAGAGAACGGACCAATCAGGGAGTGACTGACCAAGCCAGGCTCTGAGCAGCTGAAGAGGGGAGGCTGGCCGCAGAAGTCGAGATGTTGGCCACCTTTGTCGAGGCCGAGACTAAATGTAGGGAGGGGGCATTTTTCGTACTGAGCTCGAGGGCGCACGTGCGCTTATTGTGGAGCTGCGGCGAGAGGTGCAAGATGCCCTGGATGGCTGCAAGTCAGCAGAGGGCTTGGCAGCCCTCGCGATAGAGGAGAAGAGGGTGGTTGTGGAGAAGCTCGCCTAGGCCGAGCTCACCCTATCTGACCCCACTCTACTGGTAGTAGCTTTCGAGGATCACCCCAGAACTCAAGATGTCAAGAAAGAGTGGGCGGCCGGGGGCCTGGACTTCGCCCTAGAAAAAGCTGAGGAGCAATGCCCAGGTCTCGACAGTAAAACGATTCGGGTGGCGTACGACTCTACTTGGGCTGCCCCCGCTCGAAGTCCTGTTGTCTAGAAGGTATCTCGTGCTGAAGATCGAACTTCGTGCCCAGGTGATCTGCCTCTTGGAGAAGTCAACCTCGACACCTCGGGGACATTTTAGTGTAGGGCCGACTTATGTCCTAGGCGACTCCCCCCCTTTGTTTCTTTGTGATAGATTTACGATGTTTGAACTGCTTTTGGTAATGTAATACTTCGCCATTTTTTCCTTTCGCACATCACCTCGATTTACTTGCTCGATCGAGTACCTTGTGTCCACAAATAGGTCGTCGACAGGGCCTTTACCGGCCCGATGAATCTGTGATTCCCCAAATCTTGCCGTGTATCCCGCGCTCCGCGAATCACTACTCTCCCACCTTTAGGGCTTTACCCGAGAGGGGGCTTTTCTCCTACTTTCACTTTCGTCCCCCCACCCTATTTCAACTGCAATGTCTAATTCCCATAGAGTCCTACCTGATAGAGAAGAATCCTCCCGCTCCCTCTGGGCATCATTTAGTTGTCCTCTCTATTGGATCGAATGATGATGGAGATTGCTGAGAATGATGATCGCTAGATGGCCTTGGCAGAGTACATCGCTTGGGAAAGAAGAGAGCAAGATAGACGACTCACCTCCCATAATGAAGTTGTAGCTCGCTTGTTGGAGGACCTTCAGTGGGCCATCTACTGGGGCCTCTCGTTGGACCTTGAGTCTCGTGCTGTCGAGATCGAGCTGGAGCTTCTACGGGGTGACTGTGTGTCTTTTCATCATGGTGGCGTGTGCTGCATTCTGACATGTGGAGATGCCTTCCGGGTTACGGCCCGGATGGTTATGGAGGCCATGCAGGCAAGGCCTCTATCTGCCATGACCGATGTGGAGACGACGGAGGAACTCCTCCTCCGCCAGCGAGACGACGCGCTCCTTATGCAGGAGCGGGCGACCGACCTTCTGGCGCGGGAGGCAGACATAGCCTCTTCGAATGACAAGGAGGACTAGCCTCCGCCTTTATGTATCACTCCCCCCCTCTATCAATACAAATATCTTTTTCCTACGTTCATGTCTTTTCTTCTGTGCCTCTTTGCTATCGAAAAATAAGGAACACACGCGAAGGCTACGCTAACCATTGCATCCGAGTATGCCACGACACGTTGAAAAAAGAAGAATGAATTTTCACGTTCACTAATAATAATCTCGCGCTTACTAATAGTAATAATAACACCACCCCAGGCAATACACAAGCATTCGATAATATTGCGCCATATTTTTAAACTCTACATGTGGCTGGGTGCGCCCCGTTTGAGGCTCATTGGCAGCATGTTTGATGTCGTACCTCGGACGTTACCACACGGTTACTCTCCAATGACATGTTTTAGTTGGTCACTGGAAATACCTCCGTAAATGCTCGATATTCCACGGGTGGCGGAGCACTTTCCCCCAGGGGTTGGCGAGCTCGCAGGTCCCTCTTTTGCGGATGACTATCACTTTGTACTGTCCTTCCCAGGTAGGTTCTAAGGTGCCGCGATGTTGCAACACCTTCCGTAGGACAGGTCCCCGACCTTGAACCGTCTCAGTCGAACTTGCGTGTTGTAAAGTCGCTCCATTCGCCGATGGTATTCGGCATGCCGAAGTCCAGCGTTAGCGCTAGATGCACTCTCAGGGCTTCATTGTTTGGAGGTTTCGAGAATTTTGAGGTCCGATAGGTTGGCAGACCCATCTCAACCAGAACAACTGCCTCTGCCCGAAAGCTAGGGAAAGGGGGTTTCGCCCGTTGCCATTCGGGCTGTTGTATGATACGACTAGAGCACGACCGGTAGCTCTTCGGTCATACTCCCTTGAGCTCCTCTAGGCATGTTTTAAGCCCTCGCTTAATGATCTTATTCACCTCCTCAACCTGTCCGTTTGCTTGGGGGTGGGCCGGTGAAGAGGTGAAGTGTCGAATTCCCAAACCGACGTAGAAGTCCTTGAATCGAGCGTTATCAAACTGGCAATCGTTGTCAGAGTTGATCGCATAAGGTATCCCAAATCGGTAGACAATGTTCTTCCACACAAAGGAGGTGACCTTCTGCACAAATATGGTGGCAAGCGGCTCCGCTTCCACCTGTTTGTTAAAATAGTCTACCGCCACCACGACGAACTTGGTCTGGCCTTTCCCGGTGGGGAGCGGGCAGATGAAATTGATCCCCCATTGGGCTAAAGGCCAGTGGCTCTCAATGTGCGTCAGCTCAGTGGGTGGTTTCCTCAGAATGACGGCGAACTTCTGGCAACGGTAGCATCGGTGTGTAAAAGCTCGCGAGTCGGCCCCCTTGGTGGGCCAGTAGTAGCCTTGTCAAATTAGCTTCGCGGCAAGTGATCGCCCGCTAGAGTGGTTTTTGCATATCCCTTCGTGGGTTTCCCTTAGGGCATAGTTTATCTCCTCGGGGTCGAGGCACCTCAAGAGCGACAGTGAAAAGCTGCGCTTGTACAACATCCCATCCAAGAGCAAGTACCAGGTAGCTTGACGCCTTACGTTACGCGCCTCCAGGCGGTTTGCGGGTTCCTCGCCCTGAAGAAACATGAGGATAGGGTCCATCCAACACGGGAGACATTCTTAGGCACTTGTGGCTTCCTCCTCGGCTGTCGGTCGTGGCTGGTACTCTACGATTACCGTTCGCGGGAGATCGATATCGAATGCAGAGGCTAACTTTGCCATGGCGTCGACATTCGAATTCTCCGACCGTGGAATTTGTTTGATTGTGAACTCGAATGCCCTGTGGAGCCTGCGCACTTGACCCAAGTACTTTGCCATTCTTCCATCTTTGCCCTGGTACTCCTCCATGACCTGGTGCACAACGAGTTGAGAATCGCTTAAGATTCGTAGCCTACTCACCCCTATGCTAGGCCATTCTCAGCCCTACTAGCAATGCTTTGTACTCGGCTTCGTTATTGGAGGTAGAAACCTGAAGCGGAGGGCGTACTTGAATTTGGTTTCCTCCCCTCGTGAAATCAAGAGGATCCTGGCCCCAGACCCCTTCTCGTTCGACGACCCATCCACATATAAGGTCCAAGGCTCGTCCATGACCTCAAGCGGGGCCCAGGGGGTGAGCTCGGCCACGAAGTCCGCTACGACTTAGCCCTTTATTGCGTTTCTAGGCTTGAAGCTGATGTCGTACTCGCTGACCTCAATGGCACACTTCATGAGTCTCCCTTATACGTCTGGCTTGTGCAATGTTGTCTTAAAAGTAGGTTTATGAGCACAATCACTTGGTGAGCCTGGAAATAGGGACGGAGCTTGCGGGCTGAGACGACGAGAGCCAAGGCCAGTTTTTCTAGGGTCGGATATCTAGCCTTGGCCTCAGTCAGGGCTTTGCTTACATAGTATATAGGCTTTTGAATTCCCCTTCGTCTTTGACCAAGGTCGAGCTGACTGCAGTGTCGGCGACGACTAGGTAAAGTGTAAGTCGGTCCCCTTGGGCTGGCGTAGCCAGGAGCAGCATCGAACTCATGTATTTTTTAAGTAGGCCAAGGCATGGGTGCACTCCTTGGACCATTCGAACAACCTCAGTACTTTGAAGAACGGTTAGCATCTGTCGTAGGTCGAGACATGAACTAGTTCAAGGCGACGATTCTCCCGTTAAGCCCCTGTAGCAGCTTGAAGGTCTTGAAAGGTTCCATGTCGAAGATTGCTTTAACGTTATCGGGATTGGCTTCAATGCCTCGCTGGTGAACCATAAATCCTAGGAACTTCCCCGAGGCGACCCCGAAAGCGCATTTCTTTGGGTTGAGCTTCATCTAGTACTACTGGAGGACATCAAATGCCTCAGCCAGGTTGGCCTCATGTCGGTTCGCAGTCAAGCTTTTAACCAGCATGTCATCCATATAAACTTCCATGTTGCGACCGATCTGACTGGCGAACATCAAGTTGTGACCATCCTCTGATAGGCTCCGACATTTTTGAGATTGAATGGCATTACCTTGAAGCAATACAACCCTTGGTCTGTCACAAATGAGGTGTGCTCTTGATATGGCACATGCCTCTTTATTTGGTTATATTTCGAGTAGGCATCCATAAGTGACAAGAGTTGATGTCCAACTGTCGCATCGACAAGTTGATCTATCCTTGGTAGTGAGAAGCAATCCTTAGGGCAGGCTTTGTTTAGGTTGGTAAAATCCACGCACATGCGCCATTTCTCGTTGACATTTTTTACTAGGAGCACATTCGCCAGCCAGTCTGGGTAATGAGACTCCTTTATGAAACTAGCATCCCATAATTTCTGCACATCGGTTGTAATGGTCGCGCTCCTTGTGGCGTTGATGGGGCGATGCTTCTGCTTGACAGGGCGGTATGCTGGGTCGATGTTCAACCGGTGGACCATAATACGGGGGTCAATCCCTGACATATCTTCTTGTGACCAGGCGAACACATCAACGTTACGCCAGAGGAAATTGATTAAGCTCTCCTTATGGCGGGCCTCCAATTGCGCCCCTATATTGATTTACTCGTTTGGCTTCAAAAGGGGGACCCGTTCCAGCTCTTCGGTGGGGTTCGACGACGGATTGCCCTGTCATTAGGTCTACTCGACTAGCGGTGGGGCCGCCGGGGTGGATTCAATCACGCAAGTCTCTGGGGTTCCCTTGAGCTCTAGCATGTACCATTCCCGTGTGGCACGCTATTCGCCTCGTACCATGCCAACGCTATTTGGAGTGGAGAACTTCATCACTTGATGGTATGTGGAAGGGACTGCCCCCAGTAAGTGCATTGTCGGGCGTCCCAATATCGCGTTGTAGGCTGACGTTCCTTCTACCACCACAAACTCCAGCATTCTCGTGACCTGTGTCGACCCCTCACCTAAGCTAACCGAGAGCTCGACACATCCTTCTGGGGTAACCCTTTTCTCAGAGCAACCGACTAGTAGGGTTGGGCTCAATTTCAGTTGCCTCCGCTGTCAGCTGAGCTTTGTATAGGTTAAGTACGACAGGATGTTTGTGGAGGCTCTACCGTCGATGAGGACTCAGAATACCTTCACATGGTATATCTTGGCTCGGATAACAAGGGAGTCGTTGTGAGGGTTATGACACCCCTTAACATCTTCCTTGTCAAAGACTAGGGGCCCGATCGACTCCTGAGGTGCGTAGATACAACCCTCATGTCTGGCCTTCTGAGCCAGCGCCTTTCTCTTTTAGCCAGAGTGACCCCCGACCATCCACCGAAGATTGTATGAATCTCCACGGGCTATGCTCCCTGGGGAGACCGAGACCTTTCCTGGTGCGGCCATTTTACGAGCTACGAACTTTTTCAGGTACCCTGCTGGATTAGGGTCTCGATTTACTTCTTTAGCTTGTAGCAGTTCGAGGTGTCGTGGCTGTGATCTTTGTGGAATCGACAGTATTTGGACTTGCCCAGTTGTGCAACCCCGTTCACATTAGTCTAGGAGGAGATAACAGGCCCACCTCCTCTGCCGCCGCGTATATCTCCGCTATCAGCATAGTGGTGGGGGTGTACTTCTCGAACCTCGACCCTCGGATTGAGTGCTTTTCTTCATGCCTTTGACCCCTCCGAGAGTCCTTGTGCTCGTGTGCTCAAGAGGATGAAGGGTCAGATGAGGTGGGCGTCTTGGTTGATATTTGCTTGGAGATAAGCAAGTCTTTCAAGATCATTAAGCCGTTGGCGTGCACCAGAAGCTCGGCGAACGTCTTTGGCTTGTGCATGGTAACGTACTACAACATTTTAGGGTGCATGTAGCAACTCGTGAAGGCAGTGATGATTACTTCGTCCGAATACTCGCTGTCCCGTAGCGCCTTTCGCTTAAAGCGGGTGACGAACTACCGCAATGTCTCGCCTTCTGCCTAGGTTTGGGCCATTAAGTGGCTCGGTGGCCGACAATCTTCTCTTCTGCCCAGGAATTGATTGACAAACAATTTAGCGAACTCTTAGAAGCAGCTGATGATTCCCAGTTTCAGTTTTCGATATCAAGCCCGTGCCGCCCCAGTTAAAGTAACGGAGGATGCTCAACGTCTGATAACGTCTAGGACCTGGTGTAGTTCCATCTTGGCCCGATAGGTATCCACATGTTCGACGGCATCTGTGGTCCCATCGTACAGCTTCATGACGGGGTTTTTAAACTTCTTCAGTACCTTGGCGTTCAGAATCTCTGCAGTGAAAGGCTCCAGACCCAGTTTCAGTATCTGCTTAGCAACAGTCACCCCGAGGGCTTTTTCCGCCGAGCCTTCCTATAAGTCCCTAATCTCTTGGTGGAAGTTTGCTTTGAGCTTGGTTTAAACTTTTTCTAGGGCATCCTCGTAGTCGAGTTTGCTAGACAAGTCGGTGTAGCCACTCCGGCTACAAGATGTGCTGCGTTCACGCCTTTTGGCTTCGATCTTATCCTGAAGGTCAGGTTGAGGGCTGCTTAAAGAGCTGACCCGAGCATGGCTCGGCCCCGCAGAGGCATTCCTCTCGGATCCGACCCTGCTGCTGTGTATCGGTTGCTCCGATTGGCGCTCGCCGTCCTAAGGTCCTAACCCCGATGTACGGCCCACCGTATCTGGGACCTCCTGCCGCAGCTGCTGAGCCTGGGCTGAGTCTGGATAACTTGCGCTTGGTCCTAGACTAGGGCATGTAGGTCCTCGATTGGAGTTGTAGCTGTCCCTCGCCCTCGACCTCTCCCTTTTCAACTAGTTGAGGGGGGGTAGGGCTGATTGGATTGTCACCGCACGTTCGTTTTCTGACGTCGATCTGTGTCTTAATGGTCGGTATCGAACCTTGCCATCTTAACTACTTCAAGACTTTAGAAATCAAGTTCCCACAGATGGCACCAAAATGTTTCTGCACGGATATGTCGCTAGGTCTTCATGGAGGTGCTTGACCTGAAAGGAGGCAGAAACGAAGTTGCGGTGGCTTGGGACCACACTTCGACGCTCAAGTTAGTGGAATGACCGAGGCTCGTTAATCTCAAATGCAAGGGGTTCCGTATGCTTACCTTTTTACTGTGGCGCAGGGTCCTTCTTGTAGCGGTCGAAGGGGTCTCCAACGGAGGTCGATAGAGGTGGTTACCACTTGGTACGCCGGAGGTTGCGGTGGAGGGCGATTCGTTAACTGGAGGCGAGATTCCCTTTTGACCGCGCTTCCCCCGACGTGCTTTTCTCCCATGCGGTTGGTTAGTTTGGTGACTCCCGATCTCCATACCGGCCCTACCTCAGACCTCTTCGTGGTTGCCTACTGCGTTGCTTGCCCGGGACATGTAGCACCCAAGGAGCGGTCCAAGTGTGCACCGATGCACGGGTGCCCAACACACATAATATTTGATAATTAAACATTGAAAACACAATTATTTTAGTTTTCCATTTTTCTTTTTACTTATTGTTTGGTACATTTTCATCTTTTTACCCATTTTCATTTTTTGCTATCGTCGACTCTTGTTATTGTTTTTCATTCTTCTTGCTACTCATTACCCAATTTTCACCATCGTTTTTAACTAATCCCTAGAGAATAGTTGTGCCATTTTCGTCTTCTTGCTATGCTAATACTCAATTATTGTTTTCAACTTTCCCCTTCCTCCATGTTTGTACTTTCTAATTTAACATACCATATCTTACTGATAATTTGTGAGAAAATAGTCAAATTGGGTGTCAAAATAAAGATATTTGAAAGAGGTTTTCAACCACATAAAAGAGCGTATGAATTCAATCTAAGTTGAAAGTTATCGCCAGAACAATAGGGGGTGTCTGCCCAAAAACCTTTAATATTTAGAGTTGTAAAGAAAGAGAATAAGTTAGAGATATTTTTACCGCCATTCTTTTCATATAGAATATGCTATCTCTCCATATCTAGTCTTGCAACGATTTTTGAATCATGAGGTAAATATAGCAATTTTGAATCGTGTAGCAGTATTATACAATTGTGCAATTTAATGCATGGTATATATTCAATAAATTTTAATTCCCTACTTTTACGTGCGTGGTATTGATCGGTATCCACTGCGATACCGCAAAAGTATGGGTCAAATTGTAATATAAAATAGCTTCAGTATCATCTTTAGGAATTGAGTTATAAATTTTCTTCGTTTCCAATCAATTGTTTCAATTTTATCTATAGATTTATAGGTTAAATTTAGTGATAAAATTAAAGGTAAAAACACTAGAAGGTTGCACGCTTAGGGAAAAAAATTTCAAGAATCCTAGGGTGTTGGTTTTCTTTTAAGCTAATTTGAGGGTGCGTTTGGGATAACTATGGAAAAAAATTCTTTTGAAATACAATTATTCTTTCTATGAGCACTTTTAAAAAAATTAACAATTTAAAGTGTGTTTAGTATAGTTTCTTGAGTAATTTTAGAAAATAAAAGTGTTTTATGAAAAATTCTTTGGGGCACTTGCAAATTTGGCAAAAATTAAATAGAATATTACAAATCTAACAACCACTTTTATGTTTTGCAAATC
Source organism: Telfairia occidentalis (assembly GCA_026257165.2). Classification (NCBI taxonomy): domain Eukaryota; kingdom Viridiplantae; phylum Streptophyta; class Magnoliopsida; order Cucurbitales; family Cucurbitaceae; genus Telfairia; species Telfairia occidentalis. Next base: position 17,765 of record JAOANK020115889.1, read on the forward strand.
TAGCAAAAAATCAAGGTCCAACCCAAAAATAAAATGTGGAAAAGTCTAGAATACCCTTAAAAATGTGGATTTTTTTAAGACTTCTGATTTTATATTAGGTATATTAGTAATTGTTGGGTGTGTATGTCCTAAAACTCGAATGACATGTAAACATATTTTATCATCAATAAAGTCGTTATTGAAGTTATTTAGTAAATTGGTATTGAATTATTTATAACTCTATAAATCCAATAAACTAAGATCCCATGGCTATAACATGAATACTCAGACTTTATGTGGAGACACAAAAGTGGATCAAGTTTAAGTATATAGCCAAAACGGTCCATGGTATAC
>JAOANK020116197.1:0-18092 GCA_026257165.2 Telfairia occidentalis
CCCCCCCCACATCAAACAGAAACTAAAAATTGACAAACAAAAAACATAAATATCATAACAGAAACTAACAAGAGTAAGTTTTTTGGAAAAGAGAAAGGCACAGCCAACATCCCTAAGCAGTATTCTTTATCGCAGTCATTCTCCAAACAGTTTATCCTGCTCCTCATCATCTTCTTCATGTATCCTAGGAGGAGGCTGGATCTATAAATTCATCAAGTCGTCAGGAAATGGAGGAAGAGCTTCATCGTTAACCAAGCGATCACAAATAGGCATATGGTGATCCAGCAGTGGTTCCTTCCCTTTTCGTCGTGCTTTCTTTGAACAAAAGAATGCAGTCTTTCTTAATCGTTGAATCATGCATTACTGGAAGCAGTCAGAGTTTAAGAAACGATAACCAAATGTTTGCTTTAGTTTCAAGAAAGCATTTTCGAATGTTTGAGCACCAGTTGAAGAAATCTGTCATTGCGCTCCCTCAATTCCCATCTCTCTTAATGCAACATTTAATTGCTCCTGTGAGGGAGCAATTGTCATCTTATTGTCAACAACATGGAAGAAATTTTGGAGGTGGTAAATACTATTTATGGCTCCTGGTGAAAAATTAATTAGAACTTTCCTTTTTTCTTTGATATAATTATCTGCAAAATATAAATTGGAGATTGAAGTAGAGATAATTATGTAAAATTTAAATTTAAATTGGAATTTATTTTATTATTATTTTTAATTTGAATATTGCTCTAATAAAATCATTTATTCGAATTTAATTTTCAAATAAAAAAAAGGAAATTTAAAATTGAAACAGATTTTTTTTCTAAATTCAAAAAATACGGAATAAAATAAATACAAATCCTATGAAATCAAATCTCACCTAAGGAAAATAAATCAACTTAAAATGCAAAATATTCTAATAAAAATTATTCCTAAAATAAAACAAATGAAAAAAAATTTGAAATTAGAAAGGGAGAGAAAATAATTCATCATGATGCTCAGATATTGCTTCTGCAATCTTCCTGCTCTGTTAGTTTCGTAGCAACTGGAGAGAATCACTTTTTTGAAGAAAGTTCTCTCAAATAATGCTTGATCCTTTGTCCATTGACCTTGAAGTTTCTTCCATCTTTTTCATCTCTCAACATGATAACTTCACATGGGAATACTTCCAAAATAGTGAAAGGTTCTGACTAGCGAGACTTCAATTTTCTAGGAAAATGTTTAAGGCTTAAGTTGTACAGCAACACTTGCTGACCTTTCTCAAAATGCTTTGTAATCAATTTTCTATGATACCATACTTTAGTTTTCTCCTTGTAGATTTTAGCATTCTCGTAAGAAAGATGACAATGTTCTTCCAATTCATTTAACTGAAGAGATCTCAACAGCTTCTGTGGTGTCAAAATTCAAATTCTTTGGGGCCTAGAAAGCCTTGTGCTGTAACTCTAGAGGCAAATGACATGTCTTGCCATAGACTAACCTACAAGGAGACATTTCTAAAGGTTTCTTAAATTCAATTCTATAGTCTCAAAGAGCGTCTGGTAATCTAAAAGACCAATCTTTCGTTGGGTTAACGACCTTTTTTAGGATTCCCTTAATCTCCCTATTGGAAACCTCAGCTTGACAATTGGCTTGTGGGTGATAAGGTGTGGACACTCTGTGCTTAACATCATACGTTGCTAATAAATTACTTAGGATCCTATTGATAAAACGAGATCCCTCGTCACTTAATAGAGCGCGTGGAGTTCCAAAACAATTAAGATATTCTTTTGAAGGAATTTTGAAATTGTTTTAGCATCATTCTGGGCAATTGCTTCCACCCCATTTTGATACAAAGTCAATAGCTAGCAAAGTGTAAAAGCTACCATTTGATGGGGAAATGGTCCCATAAAATAAATCGCCCAAATGTCAAATAGCTTTACTTCCAGTATAAACGCCAGTGGCACCTCATCCTTGAATCCTAAATTTCCTTTCCTTTGGCACTTATTAATATCTTGGTGAATAGGTAGGCATCCTTGAACATTGATGGCCAAAAGTATTCTGATTGCAATACATTAGCTGCAGTTCGTTGACCTCCAAAATGTCTTTCGTTGGTGCTGTATGATAGTGCTCCAGCATAGCTAGAACTTCTAACTGAGAAATGCACCTTCTACTATCCCATCAGCACACTATTTATAGACAAACAAATCATCCCAGAAATAGAAGTGCACATGATGAAGAAATTACTTTAGTTGTTGCTTTGACAATTCTAGAGGTAATAAACCTGTGGCTAAATAGTTAACAATATCTACAAACCATGGCAATCCAACATTTGTAATTTGAGCTACTGTAAACAACTGCTCATCTATAAAATAATCTCGGATCTCTGGTGGCTGGAGCATTACTTTTCTTTGCTCAACTCTTGACAGATGATCTGCAATGTAGTTTTTCGAATCTTTCTTGTCTTTAATCTCCAGGTCAAACTCTTGCAGTATAAACACCTATCTGATAAGTCTTAGCTTTTCATCCTTCTTTGCGCATAGATAGTGAATTACTGCATGATTTATAAAAAACAGTAACTTTAGAACCCACCAGATATGATCTAAACTTTTCAAAAGCAAAAACTACTGCTAAAAGCTCTTTCTCTATAGTTGTGTAATTCAATTGTGCTTCATTTAAAGTTTTGCTGGCATAATAAATTAGATGAATCATCTTGTCATGCTTCTGTCCCAGCATTGCTCCAATAGTATAATCGCTTCCAACACAATCAACTCGAAGGGTAAACTCCAATTGGGTGATGAAATGATTGGTGTAGTGATCATTGCCTTCTCAACACTTGAAAAACTTTTAAACAATCTGCATCAAACTCAAAAGATCTGTTAGCTTCTAATAACATGCAAAGAGGTTTAGAGATTTTAGAGAAATCCTTGATGAACCTTTGGTAAAAAACCGCATGACCAAGGAAACTCTTAATTTCTTTATCAAAATTTGGTGGTTCCATCTTCTTAATGCTTTCAATCTTTGGTCTATCCAGTTCTATTCCTTTTTCAGAAATCTTATGGCCTAGAATAATGCCCTCGTTCACCATGAAGTGACATTTTTCCCAATTCAAAATCAAATTAGTCTCTTCACATCTTTTCAAAACTTTACCCAAATTTTATAAACAGGTAGTGAATGAATTCCCAAAGACTGAGAAATCGTCCATAAACACTCCCATCATTAATTTGACCATATTAGAGAATATCACCATCATACACCTCTGGATAGTTGTTGGGCATTGTAGAGACCAAAAGACATTCTTCTAAATGCAAATGTACCGTTAGGGCAAGTAAATGTGATTTTCTCTTGATCACAAAGGGCTATACTAATCTGGTTATACCCAGAATAACCATCTAGAAAATAATAGTAAGCCTAACATGTGAGCCTATCCAACATTTGATCAATAAAAGGTAAAGGGAAGTGATCCTTTCGTGTAGTTGTGTTAAGCTTCCTATAATCCATACACACCCTCCAACAAGTCACTTTCCTAGTAGGAATAAGTTTGTTAGCTTCATTCGTGATCACTATCATTCCTCCTTTCTCGGGCCCACACTGAACAAGACTTACCCAATTATTGTTTGCAATAGGATAAATGATTCTAACGTTTAACTATTTTATGACTTCTTTCTTCACAACTGCTTTCATGGCTGCATTCAGCCTTCTTTAATGCTCTGCAAATTTAAAATTTCCATCTTCCAAATTAATCGTATGCATACAAAAAGATGGGCCGATACCTCGAATGTCTGCTAGTGTGCATCCAATTGCCCTCTTGTATTGCTTCAACAATTGAATTAATCGATATTCATCGTCTGGCAATAAATTTATTGCAATAATAATTGACGATGTTTCTTTCTCACCAAGATAAACATACTTCAAATGCACTGGCAATGGTTTCAACTATAGTTGTGGTGGTTCCTCAACACAGGCTTTATTGGTGGAAATTTTCTATCATTCAAATCAAGAGTTTCAAATGTTTTTTTTTAATAATAAGAAATCTCACATACCTCTATTTTTTTTGTCTCAGAAGCATTGTTTTCACAATCTGCATCTAAGAATACAACATCCTCAAACTACTAAATGTGTTGTTCTTGTAATTATATTTCGAATACGCATTTCTTCAGCAATTGAATAGCTGAACATTCTTCAACTACTGCTGGATATCTCATGGCATCGAACACACTAAACCTTACCTCTTGGTCATGAACTATATGGTCAACTCTTCTTTTTGAACATCTATTAGTGTTCTTCTTGTGGCTAGGAAAGGTCTTCCCAATATTATAGGCACGTTTTAACAGCTTCGTAGTACAAAATGATGAAATCAACTGGGAATATGAACTTGTCAATTTGTACCAAAATATCTCCAATTCTACTTTTAGGATATGTAATTGACCCATCAGCTAGTTGAAGTGTGACAGTGGTAGGTCTTGCTTCTCCCGCTCCTAATTTCTTATAGATGGATAATGACATGAGATTAATACTAGCTCCAAGATCACATAATGCTCTTCCCAATTCTATTCCTCCAATCGAGACAGGAATGGTGAATGATCCAAGATCCTTAACCTTCAGAGGTAGGTCTATTTTTCAGGATGGCACTACGCTCTTTAGTCAAAGAAATTGCTTCATATTCTCATAACCTCTTCTTCTGAGTCAGAATATCGTTGAGAAATTTTGCATAATTTAGCATTTGCTTAAGAGGTTCTACCAGTGGTATGTATATGCGAAGTTGCTTAAGTACTTCTAAGAATTCTTAAACTGTACTTCTTGTGTTTTGTGTTTGAAAGGAATAACAAGGGTAAGCTTTTGAGATTTTGCAGGTTTTGCTCTAGGAACTTCCTCTGCTTCATCTCTATCTCTTGCTGTTTCTTCAATCCTCACCTAATTGCTCACGCTCTCTTGCTGATCAGTAAAATTCTGATTCACACTCTTTTGCTAAGGCAAAGAACTTGTTCAAGACAAAGCCTTTTCACTTTTGAGTCCTATCGCCTGCACTTTCTCTTTACCTTCCTTCTTAGGATTTTTAGTGTCTGCAGGAAGTTGTCCTTGAGGCCGAGTCTTTAACTCACTTACCAAATGTCCAATTTGGATCTCTAAGTTCCTCAATGAGGCTTGATGGATTTGAATAATTGCATCAGTTTTAGCCATGTACATCTTCATAAGATTTTCCAACGAATTGCTATAATTTTGTTGGGGCAATTGTTTATTCTGTTAAGGCAAAAATTGTGATTCTGTTGCCCAAATCCAGGTAGATAATTTCTTTCCTACTGTGTTGGAGGCTCATGATGATTTTCTCTTTGATTCTAGGAGAAATTAGGATGATTCCTCCACCTAGGATTATAAGTGTTGGAATGTGGATTATTTCGGCCTATATAACAAATTAATACTGAATTGTTATGTCAAAATTCATAAGTATGCCCTTCTCCACAGGAAACACATGACTTCATTGTAACTTGATTCACAATAGCGTTCTATTGTGTAACATTTCCCAAAGGTAGAGTTTTGATCACGTTGGTCAAGGAGGCAATGTCTGCCTTAATGGATGTTAGTGCATCAACTTTTGTCCCTCCTTGTGGTCTTCTTCCAGAATTGGTTATGGAGTCATACCATTGACAACTATTGGTTGATATCCTTACCAAGATTTCATATGCTTCATTATAAGTTCTTGATAGTAAAGCACCATTTGCTGCAGCATCTATAATGCTCTGTGTAGCTGAATTTAAATCATTGTAAAATGTCTTCAGTTGAGCACACTAAGGCAAATCATGGTGATGGCACTTTCTAAGGAGCTGATATGCTCAACCCTACCAAAAGTGGCTCAAACTACCGTTGTATAAATAAGCACCTCCTAAACACACACGGTAACACCTAGTATACACACAAAGAATCACCCTAGGGAAAGAAGAATGGACTTCCTTGAAAGTCAAGGCTTTGGATTGAGAGGACTTGTTCTTAATCCAAAATGAAACACTCCACAAGTTTGGTGACCAACCTAAACTTGAATTTTTCTTGGGGGTTTGTGCAAGAAGATCAAGTGCGCCAAGCTCTCAGGGTTTTGGGAGCAAAGAAAAAGCTCAAGGCTAATTTTCCTTTCATCATCAAAAGTTTAAGCCAAAATTTACAAGGAGATGTCTATTTATAGGCATGTTTACCTCCAACTAACAATAAAAGGGAAAAAGGCTTAAACTAAACCTAAACTAAACTAATTACAAGATTTAGGGGGTTTGTTTTCCCAAAAAAGAAAAATAAGGGTTTAACCTCTAAATTAACTATAAAAGTAGAGCCTTTAGATTTGGATGCTTCAAGTTGTCTTGAAGCTTGTTTCTCCACTTTTCCTTCTTCTTCTTTGAGCTTAACATTCCACATGTTAAAGTGGAGATCTCCTTTCTCTTGTTGAACTCTCGTAGCTAGATATGACCCTACTTGAAGCATACTAGAAGCTCTTTATACCATTCCTAAGCATCACTAAAAGGTTCATTCACATACTGCCTGAATGAAACAATTTCTGCTTTTAACTTGGTATTCTTTGTAGGTGGAAAAAATTTAGTCAGACATCTCTCTGCTAATTCATTCTAGGTGGTAATGGATCATGGAGCAAATGTTGTTAACCATACTTTTATGATCGCACCCAACAATTCATCACTGTAAGTGTACGGGTCAATCGTAGTAGTAACGGCACAATAGATCGAGTATCGTCCTCAGGGAATCATGTTCTTTAATTTTTCTTGGTTATCAATTAATTATTTCAATTTTATCTAGGGGTCCCAACTTCATGCAACAGTTCTAAAATTAAAGAAAGTAGTAAAAATGCACGATAACGGTGAGTTAATCGAGCGAAGGGGGATTTTAGAGTGTTGGCTTGGTGAATGAAACCCTTAGACAATTAATTGACTCATGGGATGCAATTTATTAAATTTTTTCTAAGTCTAAGGTTAATTGACTCGGGTTTCCCCCTCTCGAGGTCCACCAACTCTCACAATTAACTCCCTATTCGATTTCTCGCAACAAGAATATAAAAGCCGCGTAAAAAAAACCTATCCCAGACCTCACAAGCTCTTCTATCACTCTCGTGCATAGAAAAACTCACGTCTAATTTCCTTCGTCTAATTTTACTACCCTTTGTCTCAAGCAAGATAATAAAAACAACATATAAACACCCATTGGCCAATTGAATGTAGTGAAATCAATGTTGGAAAATAGCAGAAAAAGTAATAAATTTCATTCCCACAAGAAAATCAATAAATCCTAAACATTCAGTACAACCAACACCCTAAAACCCAAGTGTTTAGCTACTCAGATACATCATAAACAACCCAAAATTTCCAATAAAACAGTGCATAAATAGAGAAAAAGAAGGAAGAGGGCACTCCCAAATGAAATCCATACTGTTTCTAGCATAAACACGCTTCTCGAGGTGTGGAAACCCAATCCCAAGGAAGCCTCCCAAAAGCTCCAGAACGGTAGCCCAAAATATTCTTCTTCAAAATCTCTTGAAAATCGCACCAAAAACCGAGCTCTCAAACCCTAATCGCAAAAAATTGCATTTATATTGATTTGACGATAGCAGCATCTCAACGCCGGCCCGAAGTCAATTACAAGAAACACGTGTTTTGGGCTCATTTTTCACCCCAAACTAACCCTAATTCATATTTTCACCTCTTACTACTCGGTTTCTAGAAATTCAACAATAAAGGCATCAAAGTACGCTTGAAATCCCACAAAACCTCTATAATTTAGGCACTAAAATAGCACTTTCTAGAGTGCTATCATTTTTCTCCATCCCTTAATGAATACATGAACAAAGATAATTGTAGGGCATCCTTAAAAACCCCCTGAATCACGTACGAGTCGCTCCTCCCAAGAAATTCAAGTGTAAGTGTGGATCTTCTGTAGGCAAGCCATGAAATTGACCTACTGTCTGCAGCATCTGAAACGTCACGACCTTCATCTCAAAGTTCACTACCTGAATATTTTGTCTGACTATACCTGGATTTAATTCATCTAACATAGGGACTACATAGTTCTTAATGGCTCTCTCCCTATCATTGGCTAAAATAACAAGATTCACAACCTGATCCACTGGTGTAATTTGCTGCTGCATTGCTACACCAGGTAATGAAACTCCTCTTTTGTATGGTTGTTGAGTTGCTTGCTCTATAGGTCCTCTAGGGGGTATAGAATGTTGATCCATCAGATTTGCTTGATTTTTTTAATTTTCTCCTTATTCTCCGCAAGGTCCTTTTGATTTCAGGATCAAATTCAACTTCCAACTCAGAATTAGTGTTCATACACAAGGTGTTGCAATCACATAGAAATTGAATCCGTTTAAATAACGCTTCAATTCACTACAAGAATCAAATTAGAAAATAGTTGAAATTCAAACTAATCTCCGACAATGATGCCGAAAACTTATTGTGCAGGTGTGATGAGTGATAAGAACACACAAAGCGATGTGCAAGGGTACACAATTTGCAGCAAGTGATAAGTATTTATATCGTCTCTACAGGGATTAGTGGTAGATTTTGAACTATCTTGACTTAACCTCTTAGCGAATTCAAAGAATAACAGAAGATAATTATTTTGTGAATTCTTATGACTAATGTTGGAACAAATTAAATGATAGAATAAAAAGAATGCTTTTGCAGTTGAAACGATGAAAATGAATGGGTTCGGATTAAGGTGACATGTTATCTTACTTGAAGCAAAATGTTAAAGAAAAAGAAGTGTCGGATTGAAACACACAACAATAGTCTCAGAATCTTCTCGGATCTCCAAATTATCTTTAGTTAATTTTCATTAACCTATATGAGTTAAACCTGTTGTTTTGTGCATTAGGTCAGTGATTATCCCTAACATCCTCACTTATCCAGCACTAACCTAATCTAGATACTAATGTGTTTTTCAAAGCAATCTACTCATATTTTCTCTCAAAATATAGAGAAGCTATTTATATGTGTTGATCAGGCAGACATAAACAGTAAACAATAAGAACACTTATAAAACAATTCAATCCTCAAACTTTACTTGAAATCTTAAATTAGTCCAACAATATCTCTCTTAATCCTCACCCAAAGGTGATTAGTTCATGCTAACACAAATAAAAGACAGCAACAAATAAACATAAACAGTAATCAAGTTCATAATGAAAGAAAACTATAAAGAGTTGCATAAATCAGTTGCCCCATAAAAACTGTTGCAAGAATTGCTTCTTCGGCTTTAGCTGTCAATGGAGTTTCTTCCTTCTACTCTATGGAAATTCAAAATACAGCAGCAACAGTAGATGAACTTCTTGCAGAAAAAAGACTTGAAAATTTTAAGGCTCTCTAAACGAAATTGAACTAGAGGAACGCCTCTAATTAATGACCTCTTTTTCTATTTATAGGCTTTCCATCGTGATTAGGAAGTCTATTAGATTAAATCACCACGTGTCTCACATCCAAGGTTGATTATTTCTGCAAAAGAAATATTTGTTTCATATTTAAATTTTCGTTATCTTTGCGTGAATTTATTTGTACGTTTTGCTCCAAAATTGCTCGATCCAAAATTTTGCTAAAATAAGGCTCCATCATTTACTTGCTAAACAAAATATCCAGAATCAGAAGTAAATAACCTTAAATTTTTTCTGTTTCATTCAAACGTTGGTATAGTAAAATGATGCAACAATATAAAGGTCTCAAAAGTTCTATAAGCAAAACAAAAATAATTCAAGCAATTATTTCATAATTCAAAGAAAGTTTAGTTTAATAAAGGGATGGAATTAAGCCTAAAAGATTTTTAATAACCCTTTTTTGGAGAGTTATCACGACATCACGAACGATAGAGGCAGCTTGCCACTAGAGGTTGTTAAGTTAAACCACCCATCAATACTTGCTTGGGAACTAGAGCCCGTCGTGAAGTGCGCCCGAGCCTTTGTTACAAACATTGGGGAAGGACTCTCTCGCTCTGATCATTATTTTTGACGTTGGAGCATTATCAACAGTGTGCATGGCCGCCGACGTGGTTGAAGACGAAGCCCTCTAGAGGTTTAAAGAGGCAGTAATTAGCAAATGGTGAGGAGAGGAACGACACATATGTCAAGCGCTCTAATATCACAAGAAAAATGTGCTATCCTTAGGCTTTATTTTAGCTAGTTTTGGTCGATAATTTTGGTGCTTTCACATGTTTTTATGTTAATTTGTAGGTACCAAGCATAAATTGGTAAAATGACAAATTTATGGTTGTTCGGGTCAAAAAACGAGCCTAAGAAGACAAATTTTGGGTAAGGAAAGAAGAAAGGAGGTTAAAATACAAAAGGACCCAAGGAGGCAGCGTTGAGACGCCATGTAGAGGCGTTGAGACGCTGGAATCAGCTGGAAAATAGAAGTTGCGATCATCAATGTCTCGACGTTGCTCAATGGCTTCTCGATGCCATAGAACATCGCGCGCAAGCGCCCATTGCAACAGCAACGTCTAGACGCACACAGGCGTCTAGATGCCCCACATACCCGCGCGCCCCCCAACTAGCCACACACAACAAGCTCTAGCATCTACACGCCACTTCACCCCATGCTCGACGCTCAGCGCCCACACGCCATTTTTTCCATCAACCCATGGCAGCGTTGAGACGCTGTCCCTTTGTGTTGCCCTAACTTATGCCCACGCCGCACATCCTTTGACTAAATAAGACCAGCGTCGAGACGCTGACTTATGGCTTCTCGATGCTACGGCAGAGAGCTTATTTTAAGCTCATTTCTTCATCTGAAAACGGGAAGGCCATTTGGAGATTCAAGAGCACGACTTGGAGCACGTTGTATCAGAGGGAGAGGGTGCTTCCCATGGAGTCCTCGAAGCGATTCGAGGCTAGGGATTACGGGTCTTACGATGGGAACGAGTTTCGCATGCGTCTTTGGGAGTTTTCTTCCCATTTTCTATACTTGTTTCCTTCTATGTTTTCTTTAGGAATTTTTGTTTTAGTTGTGAATTTGAGTGGCAAAATTCCGCCTTGACTCATTGTAACGCATTGTGACTTGTTCACAAACACAAAGTGCAAGTGTACACCCTAAAGTTGTAGTAAACAAGGTCGATCACAGGGATAATTGACAAATCTTTAGTTAAAAGCCACTGTTTAGGAGATCTGTAATGTTTTTCTTTGAAGTTTATTCACTTAACCATTGACACAATAATCAACACTTCATTAGCTTAAAGGTAATTACAAGCGATAAACCACACAATTCAAGCTCAAATGGTATCAAAAGGCCATTTATGATTCATAATGCATTCACAAGACACCTAGCTTACTCTTATTCTAAGAGTTAACAAACCCCCAAACTTAAACCATTACTCATCCCTAGGTAATGCTTGGGTCCTTTCTAAACTCCTCTTACTAATCTCTCTTTGTACTAAACTTAGTTAGAATTGGCAAAGACATCATTAGGCACTCCTCCCAAAACCTTTCACCACACAACTTTCTCACTCTTTATTTTCTTTCAATTGCTTAAACCTGCTTTTGTCAAGCTCAACAGATCAATTACCAGTTGGATTTAACATCCTTTAGGAATCTCGTCTAATATAGCTTTCATTTGAGAGAGACTCCTATCATAGATCCTTTGTGCAACCTACAATAGCAGCACACTAGGTTTCTTATGCTTAAGCTTTATTACAATTTCATTTCATCTTAAACACTAAATTCTTGATCTTGGCTTATGGCACTTTATTCTAATTTTCTAAGCATTGAGGGGGCTAGTACATTGCATAGCCCTTTGGGCTTTATTAAGGTTGGAGCATAGTCGTTTCCTCTTATTTGGCTATGCCTCTGGATTTTTCTTTTTTGTTTTTCTTTCTTGCTTTTGTTTTGTTTTGTTTTTTGTTTTTTTTTTTTTTTTTTGTGAGCTTTACCTAATCAAGATATGTTGAATTACTTTTGTAAATAGCCTATCTAACTAGGTGGATACTCACTTTCAACAAGAAAGGAGAAGTATACTCACTTTACCCATTTTGAGATTACCTATCAAGATATGCTGAATTAATTTAGTAGACAACCTATCTATCTAGGTAAACACTCACTTAGAGAGGAGGAGTGTACTCAAAATGGCTGGTCATACCCCCAAACTTGAAGATTTCACTGTCCTCAATGAAACAAGGTTCAGATAAGCTGAAACAATCTGGAAGACAACAATTGCTGAAGGAAAAGACCTCATGCATCCCTCAAACTACTCATTTATTAGGCTAAGTTTCTAATGGAAGATCCTCTAACCGATAGGTGTTCTATAAGGCTTTACTAAAGTTGATCCCACAACAGAAAAAACATTTTGAATTAACAAAGTTGGGTGGCTGGTGTTAAGGAAATCATGCCTAAAAACACTAGCCAACTCATCCAAACAACTTGCTTCAAAAGAGATCAGTAGACCGAGATTGAAAAGGAAACAACAACATAACGATTCATTGAAAACATGCGCAGCAATACATAAGCATAAAGGGGTTTTACATTTCAAGCACACAGATGAAACATTGAAAGGAAAAATCTAGGACCTGCAATAAGAGAAATACTGAAATGAAGCAAGAGACAATAGAGCAACAAGCAAATAGTGGCCTCATCATAGGTCTTACAAACAACACACACAACCTACATCACAAGTGCAGAAAAGCAGTAAAGGGAGAGATGCAGGATAGTCAAGTGATAAGACCCTCTCTTAATCAGCATTGTCCTCATCTTGATTCTCAGTAGGGGTCCAACTCGTTAACACCTCATTGGGAAAGCGAGGGAATGGAGGATAAGGGTCCTGAAAGTTGGCTTACATGGCCCTCAGAATGGCTCTATCTCTATTTTGTGCATAGTGCCAATAGGTATGTTGTTGGGATTCATTGTGGCTCATTCGCTGTAACATTGTAGCCTATTGATCCAGTAGAGTGTTCATACCAGTCAGTACAGTTGTGCATCTTCTTCTACCTTCCTCTCTTGTCAACCTTGGAATCCCCACATGGTCTATACCTCTTTTCTCCTCCCAAGGCTCTTCATACTCTCCCAAGGGTACTCTAGCATTAAGGCATAGAGCTGTGATGGTGCTCTGGAAAAACAGTTTCCCAGTGTCTTTTTCTTGAACAACCAAATATCTCTGGGGATATGAATTGACCTACATCTATCCCCATCCCTTGTATAATGGCATAAATCAGGGTGATCCTCTCAGTTGAAACACTGAAATCATGTGTGATTGGGAGGATCCTATGCTTAACAAAATAAAGCCATAGGTTGGGTGCAGATTTTAGGTGTGCTCCTAGGAGTGTTTTCTTACCTTCTTTGGATATGCACCATTGGGCTCCTTCCATCCCTACATCATGCATGGCAATATTTAGTTGAACTTCATCCATCTCTTTTACCAAAGAATTGAATGTTGCCCTTGGTAGGTTAGGAAGGTTGTACAATGCATTGACAGCCTCCGGAGGCCAGTCAATTACCTTTCCTCTCACCACCAGCTGGAATCCTTCATTCTCATCAATGTTTGCATAAAATTCCCTTACCAGCTCAGGGTAAACAGGGCCTAGTTTTGCACTGAAGGTGTTCCAATTGTGCTACACTATTATTGATGAAGTAGCTGTTGGTAGGTCTTGTAGAGGCATTTCAAAGCCCATCTCCATCAAAAACCTCCTTTTCTTTTGTTGCTCATATTTCTCTTGAGCTCCAGGAGTTACAAACTTCTCAATTTGATCTACATCCTCTTGTTCATGGACCACTGGTTGTTTACCCTTGGATTTCTGCCTTTGGTTTTTGCTTTTAGTGTTGCAGCAGTTTGTTGTGGTTCTTCTTCTGGGGTAGGCTCAGTTGGCTCAGAATGCACGTGTTCTTGCTCTAAGGGGGCTTTTCTTTTAGATGAAGTGGTGTGCCTAGTAGGAGGGGGGCTTACAGGAGGGGAGCTTGGTTCACCAGTCTTACTCTTCTTGCCTTTGAAGAGGTTTTTCATTTTTTTTGTGCAGTGAGGGTGAGAGAGGCTAGATGCAATAGAGAATTACAAGATATGCAACCGTATATTCAAATGGAGGTGATGAGACATACCTGGAGTGGGACACTATTTATAGACTGGGATTAGGGGCAAATCTATGATTTAAGCTCCATGATTCTCGTGGAGATAGTTGCATGCAATTGAAAATGGGAAATAGAAATTTTCTATTTTGAAAATGAAATTAAGTTGGAAACCAATCCTTTTTTTTTTGTAGTAGATGACTATTTCCTAAATTGCTGAAGAAGATCTTGTCCATGCAAGGGATTTTGACTGCCATTTTCCACTATGGTGCAAGTTCCAACGGCTACAAGAATTTATTCCCTAATATGTCTTTAATGCTGCAGCGAATCTCACAGATTGCAGAATCTATTTTTGATTTGATTTCCCAAATCTATCTCTGCCATTAAACCAGTCCCCTGTACACTTAATTACACATTAAAAGTTCACCAAAAATACTCCTCCTCCCAATTTCATCACGTGATCCTTTCTATTTAATTTGGAAATTTTAAGCTGTAGCCCCTTTTTCTTTTAAAGTGCAAGAAATTTTATTTTCTTCCTCTTTATTTTTAACAAAGACTTCAAGAAATTAAACTAACTACTACCTACAATTAAACTAAATCTTGAACGACTTGACAGCATAATAATTTAAAAGAGAAGCAATAAAAAGAAAAACAATAAAGTCAAAGGAGGGAATAAACTAACTTAACTTCATCCTTGTGTCACTAGCCTCGAGGTTGGTCAAGTAGTTTCTGGGAGGTGATGGTCTTGTTGAAATCCTCCCCATAGTAATGCTTTAATCTTTGACCATTTACCTTGAACACTCTCCCATCTGATTCATCCATCACTAAGACAGCTCCATGAGAAAACACTTCCAAAATAACAAATGGTCCTGACCATTTGGATTTCAATTTCCCAGGGAACAATTTCAGCCTTGAGTTGAAGAGAAGAACCTTTTAACCTTTCTCAAACACCTTTTAATGAATTTTTCTATCATGCCAATTCTTTGTTTTCTCCTTGTATAACTTGGCATTCTCATAAGAGAACTGACGTTGTTCATCCACCTCATTAAGCTGTAGCTTTCTCAACTCTCCTCTTGCATCTGTGGTTAAATTCAGTTCCTTGAGTGCCCAATATGTCTTATGTTCCAACTCTAATGGCAAGTGACAAGCTTTTCCATAGACAATTCTATAGGGAGACATCCCCAAAGGAGTTTGGTATGCAGTTCTGTAGGCCCATAAGGAGTCTTCCAACTTGATTGCGCAATCTTTTCTATAGGGGTTGACCACATTTTCCAAAATTCTTTTCAACTCTCTATTTGAAATTTCAGCTTGGCCATTTGATTGAGGATGATAGGGAGTAGCTACCTTATGCTTGACATTGTATTTAAGCAGTAGCTTAGATAGCAACTTGTTCATGAAGTGACTCCCTTCATTACTGATAAGGACTCTAGGGGTGCCAAACCATGTAAAGATGTTTTTATGTAGAAATCCCAAAAGTGTCTTGGCATCATTATGAGGGCATGCTACAGCTTCTACCCATTTGGATACAAAATCACATGCTACCAAGATGTATTGGTTCCCAAAAGAATGAGGAAATGGTCTCATGAAATCTATTCCCCAAACATAAAAAATTTCCACCTCCAGCATCATTTGTAAAGGCATCTCATCCCTCTTTTCAATATTACCCATTCTCTGGAACTTATCACAAATTTTGCTCATGAACTGGGCATCTTTGAAAAAAGTAGGCTAATAGTACCCACTTTGAAACACTTTAGCAACTGTTCTCTGTCCTCCAAAATGGCCTCCATATGGGGACTTGTGGCAATGTTAAAAAATAGAGGGTATCTTCTGTTCAACAACACATCTTCTGAACATTCCATATGCACATTGTTTGTACAAGTAAGGTTCATCCCAGTAAAAGAACCTAGCATCATGCTTAACCTACTTCATGGCCAATGGAGTCAAGTCTGGGGCTGAATTCCACTTGCTAAGCAGTTGGCAAAATCTGCAAACCATGGTGTTGTGCTCAAGGGAGTTGCTTGAATGGCAAACAGTTGCTCATCAGGAAAGTTCTCTTTAATCTCTATTTTGTCCTGTGGCTTCTCAATTTTGGAAAGATGGTCAGCTATTACATTTTCAGTTCCTTTCTTGTCCTGTATCTGCACATCAAATTCTTGCGGCAATGGTTTCCATCTAATTAACCTAAGCTTGGCATCCTTCTTGGACAACAAATACTCGAGAGCAGCATGGTCAGTGTGCACCACCACTTTAGTACCTATCAAGTATGCCCTGAACTTTTCAAATGCAAAAACCACAGCTAGCAATTCCTTCTATGTGGTTGTATAATTGAGCTGGGCTTCATTGAGAGTGCGACTAGCATAATTGATGGGGTGGATGATCTTCTCTTTATTTTGGCCTAGCATTGCTCCTACGACAAAATCACTTGCATCACACATGAGCCAAAAAGGTAGGTCCCAATTAGGGCCTGCCATAAAGGGTGCTGAAATGAGTGCCATTTTCATAATTTTGAATGCTTCTTCACAGTTCTTCCCAAACTGGAATGGTCTATTCATTTCTAACAAGCTGCATAATGGCTTAGATATCTTTGAAAAGTCTTTTATGAACCTTCAGTAGAAACTCCTAATTCCTTTCACTGAGCTAGAGGGTTCTATCTTCTCAATAACCTCCACCTTAGCTCTATCCACTTCAAGGCTTTTTTTGGATACCTTGTGGCCAAGCACAATACCTTCAATTACAATGAAATGACATTTCTCTCAGTTGAGTAGAAAATTTGTTTCTTCACACCTTGCTAACACCTTGCCCAGGGTATTCAAACATGTTGCAAAGTCTTCCTCGAACACTGAGAAGTCCTCCATGCAGACTTCTACCACTGATTCCACTAGGTTTGAGAATATTGCCATCATGCACCTTTGAAAAGTAGCTGGGGCATTGCACAGTCCAAATGGCATCCTTCTAAAAGCAAAGGTACCATAGGGACAAGTGAAAATAGTTTTTTCTTGATCAGCTGGTGATATGGTTATTTGGTTGTATCTAGAGTAGCCATCAAGGAAATAGTAGAAGTCTTGACCAACTAATCTGTCCAGCATTTGATCAATGAAAGGCAATGGAAAGTGGTCCTTCTTGGTGGCTTTGTTCAGTCTTCTATAGTCCATACAAACTCTCCAGCCTGTAACACTTCTGGTGGGGATCAACTCATTTGCCTCACTGACTACCACAGTAATTCCTACCTTCTTAGGCATGCATTGAACTAGGCTAACCCAATTACTATCAACTATAGGGTAGATAATGTTGGGTTTTTATGTCTTAAATCTCATGATGTAAACAATGTAAACATATTCTATTATCAATAAAGAAGTTATTCAGTAAACTAATTAAGTATAACTCTACAAATCCAATAAACTAAGAACCCATGGCTATACTATGAGTACTTGAACTTTATGTAGAGACATAAAAGTGAATCGAGTTCAAGTATATAGTCAAAACAATCTTTAGTATAAGGATTAGGTTGGGTAGCTTCTACTGAGGACACTATGGAATTCAACCCACTTTGTATATGATACAAACGATGTGATCCTAGATCGTTCATGTGGAGACATGTGATTGGGGGCGTTCTATTCAATGAGTTTGCAGAAGATATGACTATGAAATAGTCACTGTTTCTTTATAACGTCATTTACTGAAAACACTGATTAATCTGAAACTGATGACCTAGGTACCTTTATCTTAATTCTGAGCTAACTATGAACTCCTATTTATTCGAGATTATACTTTGATCTACATGGGTGAGAGAAGCCCAACAGTGCCTGCTCAATATGCCTCCCATTTCAGGGGTAAGACCGGGTAGATAGCTAGGGACATAGTCTTGCAAGATATAATTCACTCCTACCCGACTTTTAGGGATAGTAGAGAGGTTGTTCCCTTAAGGGCTGATTCCAATTCTTGAACAATCGAGCCCCACCCTCTCATTGGTCGGAGAGGGAATCGGTTTGGTGGTTGATCCACAAACCAAGTTGTTTATTAGAGGGGTGAGTGGTACTTAAGGAACAAGAGGTAACTCAGGGGTAAAACGGTAATTGACCCAGCTGAGATTACGAACAACCTGTGA